>PVIU01022572.1:18169-29200 GCA_004026605.1 Ondatra zibethicus
AATTAGACCCTTATCTGTCACCCTGCACAAAACTCAAGTCCAAATGGATTAAAGACCTCAACATAAATCTAACCACACTGAACCTGATAGAAGAAAAAGTGGGAAGTAGCCTGCAGTACGTGGGCACTGGAGACCAGTTCTTGTGTAAAACCCCAAGGGCACAGACAATAAGAGCAACAATGAACAAATGGGACCTCCTAAAACTGAGAAACTTCTGTAAAGCAAAGGACACATTCATTAAGACAAAAAGGCAACCTACTGAATGGGAGAAGATCTTCACTGACCTCACATCAGACAAAAGTCTCATCTCCAAAATATACAAAGAACTCGAGAAACTAGACATTAAAATTCTAAATTACCCAATTAAAAAATGGGGTAAGGATCTGAATAGAGAATTCTCTACAGAAGAATTTCAAATGGCCAAAAGAGACTTAAGGTCATGTTCAACTTCCTTAGCAATCAGGGAAATGCAGATCAAAACAACTTTGAGATACCATCTTACACCTGTCATAATGGCCAAAACCAAAAACACCAATGATTCCCTATGCTGGAGAGGATGTGGAGTAAGGGGAACTCTCATCCATTGCTGGTGGGAATGCAAACTTGTGCAACCTCTTTGGAAATCAGTGTGGCTGTTTCTCAGGAAATTGGGAATCAACCTACCTCAGGATCCAGCAATACTACTCTTGGGAATATACCCAAGAGAAGTCCAATCATACTACAAAAGCATTTGTGCAACTATGTTCATAGCAGCATTGTTTGTCATAGCCAGAACCTGTAAACAACCTAGGTGCCCCTCAATGGAAGAATGGATCAAGAAAGTGTGGATTATATACTCATTAGAATACTACTCAGCAGTAAAAAACAATGACATCTTGAATTTTGCATGCAAATGGATGGAAATAGAAAACGCTATCCTGAGTGAGTTAACCCAAACCCAGAAAGATGATTATGGTATGTACTCACTCATTAGTGGACCCTAACTATAAAACAAAGGACACTAAGCACTTAGCTCACAAGCCCAGAGAAGCAGAATAGCAAGGTACACCCAAAAAAAAGCATATCCAGATCCTCCTGCAAGTTGGAAGCAAACAAGATCATCAAGCAAAAGTTGGAAGCCAGAGGGTGGGGATAGAGGTCGGGGTAGGGGAGCAGGGGAAGGAGAGAGGGGGAAGGAGAAGGGAGAAGGACTGGGGAGAGCTTGGGGAAGTGGGAGGGTGAAGATGGAGGAAAGGTGGACATTGGAGAAGGGAATAAGATATCTACATTAAGAGAATCATTTTAGGGTTGGCAAGATACTTGGCCCTGGGGATCCCAGGTGTCCACTGGCATGTCCCCAGCTAGGTATTCAGGCAGCAGAGGAGAGTGTGCCAGAACTAGCCTTGTACCATAGTCACATTGATGATTATCTTGATCACTATTATAGAAATTTCATCCGATGGATAGAGATAGAGACAGAGACCCACATTCACATCAGAGCAATGGATTGAGCCCCCAAGGTGCAGTTGAAGAGCAGAAGGTGGGAGGAGATGAGTAAGGAAGGTAGGACCGTGAGGGGCTGTTCCACCTACTGCTGAACTAATGGGAGCACACCAATCCAGCGGGACTGGGACTGAATGAGCATATGATCAAACCAGACTCTCTGAATGTGGCGGCAAAAGTTGGCAGACGGAGAAGCCATTAGCAATGACACCAGGACCTATCTCTTCTGCATGTATTATCTTTTTAGGAACCGAGTCATTTTTGGATGCACTCCTTCCTAGGCCGGGAGGGAGGGGGTTTGGGGCTTGTACTTCCAACAGGGCAGGGCACCATGCCCTCTTTCAAGGAAGAAGGGGGAGGGAGGAGGGGTTGGGGGTAGCGGGAGGGGACTGGGAGAAGGGGAAGAAATATAAAAATTTTGTTTCTTTAATTATGTTTTTGAATGGAAAAAATAAAACAAAACAATGTAAAAAAAAAAAAGGAAGCTTCTCATGGCTGGTGCCAGATTTCTGTTACATGGATTTTACAATTAGAGGAGGCATTGTCAAGATTTAAAGATTTTATTTAAACTATATATTAATATTTACATACCAGTTTACAAGTATTCTAATTGTTTCAGGTAGACAGTTAATAATATTTTTCCTTATGATTTTTCAGACGTCCTTACTGTTATTTTACCCTTCTCTCTCTTTCTTCTTTATTTCCCAGAAGAGCCACAGAATTTTCCTCATCAGCTCACTTGTACCCTCTTAATACCATCTCTATTGCTCTTCCATCCCATCCCACCTCACTCCAATAACGGCCCCTTTTTACTATTTTTTTTTACTATCTCCATTTCTGCCATTACTCCAGGAAATGTATTGGGTCTGAAGGTTTGGAGCTAGGAGACTGAACAAAAAAGTGACATTTGTCTTTATATGTCCAAGTGACCTCTCTCAACATAAAATTTTTTAATTCTATCCATTATCCTCAAATCATGACTTCATGATTTTTTTGCAGCTAAACAGTATTAAATAGTATATATGTACCTCATTTTCATTATCCATTTGTTGGTTGAGGGACATTTAGGTTATTTCTATTTCCTAGGTATTTGTGAATAGAGAAACATTGAAGATGGCTGAACCCAGGGAGAAGAATGTTGAGGCCTTTGGGCATATGCCAAGGAATAGTATAACTGTGTCATATGGTAGATTTATTTTTAGTTTTTTGAGAATTCTCCACACTGATTTGTGAGTGGCTGGAACTAGTTTGCAATCACACCAAGAGTGAATGGGTGTTCTCTTTTCTCCATAGCTCGTCAAGCATTTGTTGTAAATTGTTTTCTCCATATTTGTTATTCTGAATGGGAAAAGATGAAATCTCAAAATTGTTTTTGTTTTCATTTATTCAATTGCTTGCAATGTCCAAGATTTTTTTTATGCATTCCTTATCTATGGCCATTTCTTCTTATTGAGAATTCTCTCTTCAGGTTCCTGTCCCATTTATTGAATGTGCCCTTTGTTTCTCAGACTCCAATTTGTTTTTGTTTGACTTTTTAAGTTCCATATATTTTGGATATTAATCCTTTGACAGATGTACATCTTCACAAAAGATTTTCAGTTTTATTAAAGTCCCACTTGGCTACTGGACACTGAATCTGATATCCCGGCTAGATTTGGCATGTTTTGTAGAGTGCTTGCAGATGTGGATCAAGCAGAATCATTGGGCTAGATCATGAAGAAGGATATCAAGTGAAACACTTTCTTATAGTAAGATGAAAGATCTAGGGTACAGTAGCAATCAGAACAAACGAAAGTCTAACAGAATGAAGATTAATGTCAGACTTCTGGGATTCATGGCTGTTTAGGTTCCAAAGGGCTTGCTGCAGCATGTACAGCAAAACTTCACACCATACTTGAAGGAGGTCCTTGGTGGTCCTCCCATGTGGCTATCACCATGAGAATATTCAAGTCTCTTCAACTGGGTTTCGCCATCACCAATAGCTCCTCCTGTGTTTTCTTCTGAATGCAAAATATCACATAAAGAGCCCTGGAAGAGTCTTTGCATACCTCTGAAATTTTACATGTCAGGCATTTATTGCCTGCATTTCTCTCAACACTCTTTTATTCCCTGCTCTCACAGAAGAATCCATTAAACTTTGAACATTCAATAACTTTTCCAGCACAAAGTTCCAAAATCCTTCCACAGTCCTCCTTAAAACATATGGTAAAATCTGTTATAGAAATACCATTGACCTGATACCAATTTTGTCATAGGGTTTTCATTGCTATGATAAAGGCCATGACCATTTTGAGAAGAAGCAATTTGAGAAGAAAAATATTTATTTCATCTTACAGTAACCTGTAAAAAAGGAACTGATGCAGAGATTATGGAAGATTGTTGCTTACTGGTTTACTCCCATATGGCTTGCTCAGCCTGCTTTCCTATACCATCCAGGACCACCTTCCCAGGGGCTACATCATTCTTATTGACAATACTCTACAGACTTACTTTCAGATCAGCCTTATGGAGACAATTTATTAATTAATACTTTTTAGTCCCAGATATTTCTAGGATTTGGGTCACATTGACAAAAGCCAACAAATCAGTGTAACTGACCACTTGCTAACTTGACACACAAACCTATTACACTTATTTAACCATAACTTTCACTTTCTTGCTTATTCCCAAGTTATCATACTAATGTCCCTATCACAAAATAGTTATAAATAACTTAAAGTACCCCTCAGTCTTTATAAACTTAAACACTTCAAAAGGTCAGTCTCTTTAAAATATATATCCAAAGTCTCTTTCAAAATTCAAAGTACATCAACTGTGGGTTCCTATAAAATCTGAACTATCTCATACATGTTCTTCAGAAAGGAAGATCTAGGGAACATTAACAATCAAATGAAAGTTAAACACAAGTCCAACAACAGAAAGCTATGTCAGAGTTCTAGGTCTCATGACTGGGGCTCCAATGGAACTAGACAGCGCCACTTCACTGGATTTGCTATCCTCAGCACATACAACTTGTCTCATAAGTTCAGGCCATCTCCACTCCACATTTGCTTCTGTCCTTAGCAATTGCGCCATGATACTGGCACCTTCAAAATGCTGTGTTTTTCCTGAATTTGGGCCACACCTTTATTAATAGCATCTCCTAGGCTCTTTTTATGAACTTTGACCATGCCACATGGAGGAAAGTCTTAATTTCTCTCCTGATCCTTCAATCTTGGGGCTTTTTTTCTGACTGAAGACGTATGTCTCCTGATCTCTCATAATGTCAGTCATCAGCTGTTCTACATGACCCCTTCATGCTTTCAAAGCCAGTATCACCTAGAAAACTCTTATACATTATAAAGCTTGGCTCCACAATGTGGTACATTCTTGCCCTCCTCTAGAACACAGCTTTTGTATGCTGATCCTAAGGAAATGTGTCAAAAAATTTTTTTGCTTAAATGATGCTGATATCTTAAACTCTACTAATATCCCGTTCTCCCAACAAAGCAAAGATTTCACTTTAGTAATTTGCTCTTATTTACTTACAACAGATACTTCAGTGCCATATTATCACAACCACAAATTCTAATTTAAAAAATACTAAATATTTCTGATGGAGTCTTTTAGAGACTTTCAGAATTATTTCCTAAGTCCCCAGGATAGATAATTAAGCTATGAACATACCAAAGTTTTTTTCATACCAAAGTTCCAATGTCTTTACACAATTCTCCACAAAACATTATCAGGTCTGACATATCAGTATCCAACTTCTGATACCTATTTCTGACTTAGTTGGGATTTCTAAAAATGCCGGCTTTCTGGGCCGTCCTGCCAGGGCAAACTCTGACTCTTTCAGCTAGGCAGTCCGACTATGGAGCATTTGAGTGTGGTTTATGAGCACCCTGCTGCAGCTTGCTTGCTGGCAGGGACCTTGAAACACCACAGAGTTGTGCCAATAAACATGGCTACAGTCGGTACCTCTGCCGTGAGGCTGGAATCACAGAAAGCTAAGGAATGGGCTGGATCCAGCCATCAAAGCCACGGCTTTTAATCCTACCCATATTGCTTGGTAAATTAAAGACTCATGTGGTCAGAAAAAGAGAGATATGCAGTAAAAAGAGATTCAAAGTCGAAGAAAACCTCTAAATGGTTTACAGTGTGTTAAAAATATATGCAGGTTTGAAAAAAAAGGTTAAAAGGTTAAAAGTTCTTAAAATAAAAAAGAGAGTAGTTGGGTGTGGTGGTACACACCTTTAATCCCAATACGTGGGAGACAGAGGTAGACTGACCTCTATGAGTTCAAAGTATGGTAGCATACACCTTTAATCCCAATGCCTGGGAGGCAGAGACAGACAGATCTCTGTGAGTTCAAGGTGTGGTAGCACACACCTTTAATCGCAGAACTGGGGAGGCAGAGACAGGCGGATTTCTGTGAGTTCAAGGATAGCCTAGTCTATAGAGTGAATTCCAGGACAGCCAAAGATACACAGAGAACCTGTCTCAAAAAGCCAAAAATTAAAAATAAAAAAAAAGAGTTTGAAATAAAGCCATGTAAAGATGGAAAACACACAGAGAATCATGATGCTGTATGTTATTATGCCCTCTTTGAATTGTTTGAATGCTGAGGAAGGAGCAACAGCTGCTAAAAGATATTTGATTATAAATGCTGCTGAACTAACCCAACATAGGTATTTTGAAAATACCTTGACTTCAAAATTGAAGTCAAAAGGTATGTTACTTTGGAGAAGAGATTTTGCTTTTGTTTCCACAGGAAATGAGAGGCTGTGGATTCATTCTGAGTTAAGAAAAGTCAGGTTTGGTCAAGGAAGACCACCTGAGAAATCTTCAGTAGGAACAGATGGCCTGGATGTCTGAGTTCTACATCCAGAACAGATTCAAGACAGCTGCCTGAGGTGATCAAGCCTCACCAGATACTCCAGTCAGGACTTGATCATAATTCTTAATTTTCTTTAGGTCCCCATAAGATTATCAGTGCCCCCAAACAGCATGAAGTAGCCTAGAATACTTCACCCACATTCCCCCAAAATGGACTATGAATATTTTCCTTTGTTTAAAAAAAAAGAGGGGGAAGTGGTGCAGGAGAATTATCTGTATTTTGTCAATTATATTTTAAATAAATGCTGAATGGCTGATAGCCAGGCAGGAAGTATAGGTGGTAAAACCAGACAGGAATTAGAGGTAGGGCAATGAGAACAGGAGTATTCTGGGAAGAAGGAAGCTCTTTCCCCAGTCCTTCCCAGACCACGGAAGAAGCAGGATGTGACCTGCCCTGCTGAAAAAGGTATCTATGTGGCTAACATAGATAAGGATAATGGGTTAATATAAGCTACAAGAGCTAATAAGAAGCCTGAGCTAATGGACCAATCAGTTTATAATCTTATGGAGACCTCTGTGTGATTTTCTTTGGGGCTAAATGGCTGTGGGAACTGGGCAGGATAGAAACCCTGACAAGAAGGCCCTCATGTTACAAAAAAAAGTCACTAAAGTGATTTCTAATGCAATTCTGCTCTACTCATTGATTAGTGCCTGACCCAATCACCATCAGAGAGACTTCCTCCAGCATCTGATGGGAGCACATGCAGAGACGCACATCTATACATTAGGTAGCACTTGGGAAACATGCAGAAGAGCAGAAATGTTGGGAGCATAACATAGAGGTCCTTTTGCCCTTAGATCTCCAGAGAAACCAGGAAAGTTAAGCATACAAGATTGTCTTTCCAACAGGAAAGATGAAAAACATGTTCTTCAACCTAGAGGGCTGAGAAATGGAAGTGATTAACAGCCTGGTTATCTGTGTTATCTGTTGAGTCAGGCCATATCAAGCTACTACACAACCAAGGTGGGAGGTGGCTAGTAATCTAAATGACCCTGATATCCCGAGTCTCCCACAACAAGAACCAGAAGATATATATATATATATATATATATATATATATATATATATATATATATATATATATATATATTACAGCCCAAATGACCTCTATGCGATCTGTATGACCAAGATAGGATAGACCCTTGGGCCCTTAAGCTAGTACAGGTAACCTATATCTAGAACCCATCTTCTTGGAGAAATTGATATGTAGCCAGAATTGGGTTTCAATGTAATTATGATTCCTTGTGCACTGGGGATTGTATTATACCAGGAAAATTTGTTTCCAAATTGTACTGGGCTTCAATAAATTGTGAATAAACTCCCTGTTATTAGACTCCCTGATGTCTGATCCAGGTTCCTGCAAGGGTTTTCGTTCTTATCTCTTTGTGAGGTTAGCTTCCCTGTATGACACCTGCAGGAACCCCCACAGGGGAGCAAGGATTTTAAGAGTCAGAGTGATCTAGGACAGAAGGAGAATATGGCCCACAGAGCCAACTAAGCAGAGCTCATACAGTCTCACAGAAACTGAAGCAGCAATCACAGGGCCTTCAATGGTCCTGTCTGAGGTAGCTCTTCTGCATATCTTATGGTTGTGTAGCTTGATGTTTCTGTGGGGTTTCTCTGACTCTTGAGTCTGCTCTTGGAACTGTTTTCCTCCTACTGGATTGCTTCATCCAGCCTTGATATGAGGGTTTGCACCCAGGCTTATTGTATCTTGATGTGCCCTGTTCAGTTGATATCCCTGAGAGGCTTGCTCTTTTCTGAAGGGAAGCAGAGGAGCAGTGGATCTGAGGGAGAGAGGAGGTGTGGGGGGTTGTGGAATTAGGAGGAGTGGAGGGAGGGGAAGCTGTGGTGTGAATGTATTGTATGAGAGGATAATAGATTAAAGAATATATATATATATATATATATATATATATACTGTTTAGCAGTGTTAGAAAATTGAAAAACATTGTAGAGGAGATCCTGAAAAAAAATAGAGGACAGTCATAAAATCCTACTCAGGCTTTATTGTTTGGGGGACCGCAATCAGTTTCATATTGTATAAGCAATGGTCTCTATGAGCAACATTATCCACCCATTTAGGCTATCTCCCTACTACCCGTTATTTTATTTTATATTTTATTAGATGTGATTGTAGAGAGGGTTGCCTTCTAAAAACATTTATATTCATAGACAAATGTTGCTTTCAGCCTTAATCAGAGCAGCATCTCTTTACAATGAAAAGTGGTGAATGAAGTAACTGATGGTTGTTCAAGATTCTTAGAATAAATGACAGTTGAGTTCTCAGCCCTACACGTGACATTCATGCAACCCTCTCTACAGTTCAGCAAACTTTGGGGATGGAAGAGGAAAGAATATAATAGCCAGAAGAATGGGGAAAGGACAATGAAACGCTGTATTCAGGTCATGACACAGCAGCTGCAGTTACCTTAACTCTGCCAACACAAAACTGGGTCTATCAGTGGCTAATCTTAAATCAAGAAGGAGCTCATGGATCCCTCCTCTTTCCTGATGAATTATTGGCAGCTAATGGGTTAGGAGGGGGCCTGGGCTTGTTAAACTCTAATGGATACTTCCAAAACCTTGACTACATAGATGGTCCTGGCTACACTTTATAACACAACCCAACAGCAAAAGAAAACAATAGGAATATAGAGAGAAAATCTGTGGGAAGAAGAGAGTGTGATAAGAGTAAAGAGAGTAAAAAGAATGGAAGAAGAGAGCTAGCAAAATGCTAATAAATACATATGTGGAACTGTCAAAACTAAGTCTATCCAATAAAAAGGTTCCATTTAGGTAATGTATTCCATTTAGGTAATGTATCACCTAATATAAAACAACAAAATGATTGAAGTGCAAATGTATTTTTAAAAAGAAAACTAAAATAAAGAAAAATAAATAAAACCAACAGAAAGAACATTGCATCAGCTAGAATATTTTCATAGCTGGATTGAATGTGCTTTCCCCAAACCTTCAGTTGTCTCTTTATAGGTGGCTCTGCCAGTTACAGTGAAGGCATAAAGCCTCAGAAATTCAAAAAGGGTACTCTGGTGTGCCCTTCCTGTGTAGGACTCGTCTTTTTGAAGGAATTCCCCATTTTGAAATACTTTGCCTGGTAGCTAGCTTTTTTGTCTAATATCCTGATAGTGTCATTTTCCAAGTATTGCTTTCTGTTATCAAAGTTCTGATTTGGTGTGGATAATAATTTCATCCTTGTGTTTTCCTTTAATTGTGCATGCGGTCTTGATGGATCTAAGCTATTTTTATCATGTATCTCCTCTAGTTCTTTCTCAAACACTCTTGTGCTCATCATGGGAACTGTGCCAGGACCAGGCCACTTCTCATATTCCTGTGTGATCATTTGTCTAAAAAGTGGTATGGTTGGTACTTCCTATGTGTTCCTTCTGTTGTCACTCTGGGTCACTCACATGGAATAACAGTTTTCAAGCTTCCACGTTGTACATCTGATGCATTCCCTTTAGCCACAGCTGTTCTGCCTGCCCCTCTGACTGTGGTGTATTTTACCTCTAGTGACAAATCCACAGCTCTGTCAACATCTCTCTGGCTTACAGCCGTTAGTCACACATCTTGAGAAATGGGTAGTACCTTCCTGGTAGCTTTCATTGACTCCATCTTGTCAGGGGCAGTACCATGCTGTTTGCTTTTATAGGTCGAGAAGTTGGTATGCAGGCTAATGGCATAGCCTGGGACCCAATTGGTTACTGATTCAGGTTGCAACTCTGTGTAGGGTTTTGTGAATATCATCTGTATTTATTTCCAGTTTTTATGTTGCTAATTATTATTTTCCAACACTATGTCTATTATGGGTTTGTGATGTTTATTTACTCTTTCACTCATAAAGATAGAGTACATTCTTTTATATCCTGACACTTCTCCTTTACTAGGTCATACACAGTTTCTGATCTGCTTTCTTGTCCAGAATTACCATACATAATGTATTTGTTGTTTATTTATGTCCTTATTTGTGTAGATTGAAAATTTTTATCTATATTGCAATATTAGGGAAAATTTTTACTTTAAAAAATTGAAATTGATGAATATCTGAGTTAATATACTTCATATATAAAAAATGTACATAGCAGTATTTCTGAAATTCTTGAAAAGAATCCTTGAGGTCATACATACACTTTAAATTTCTAATTGAACAGCAATGTGGTAATTCAAATAAGATCTCTTAAAATATTTTTATTCTTTGACAGTTTACACATGTACATAATGAATTTTAGCCATTTTCACTCCACATTGCTCTCATTCACGTTCCCTTCTATTCCTGCTGAATCTCTTCTTCTTCACCCAAAGGTCCCTTGTACTTTCCTGTGTGTGTGTGTGTGTGTGTGTGTGTGTGTGTGTGTGTGTGTGTGTGTATGTATTTTGAAATTGGCTTATTAATTACTGAGTTTCCCTAAGGCTTTTCTATAGATTCTTAATTTTTGTTAGCTCACCCACTACTCTTTCTTCTCTTACCCTTTCTCCACTAAATCCTTTAACCATCAGTATTCTCCCTTCATTTGTCATTTCATATATATTCTACTACCCCTCTATTTATTTTTATTTAATTTCGGTTGTGAGATTGTCCTCATTAGCTTTATACCAACTTTCCACAACCTAGAGTCATTTGGGGAAAGTGACCATCAATTGACAAACGA
>PVIU01022573.1:0-29099 GCA_004026605.1 Ondatra zibethicus
ACACACACACACACACACACACACACACAGAGACAGAGAGAGAGAGAGAATAAAACTCACATCTCTCAACTAAATAGTAAACCAGTAACAGATTTTTTTGTCTAGGCTCCTCAGCACACTAGCCCCAGGCTGTGTTGGTGTGTGGCTCAGCAGCAATCAGAGGTCATAATTTCATTGGCAGTTAGCATCAGGTTTAATTTTTCTAGCATGTTGCATTTACCAGAATGTCTGGTTTCAGTTACGCCAGGCACTCTGTGAATCAAGCTTTGGGCAGTATGGTGTGTGTAGGTACCTGAGGTTTCTGGAACACACATGCCAATTGTTTTCAATCACTTTCCTTTCTAAACACAACAATGTGTTTTCTAAAGCTGAGTAACGGTAGTCCTTGATGACATTGCTTGTTTCTTACAGAAAAGGGCCCCAAATAGGTAAAAATGTCAATTTAACAAGGCTGCCACCTACTGATGAACACAGTGGAAAAGCATGCCAATTAAGGTTTTTTTTTTTAAAAAAAAAAATAACTGTTTTGCTTGTTTGTGTTTAGAAAGGTGCTTCTTCAAATTTAACACACGCCATCTAAATTGCATTTTAGGAATGTGACCAAGTTCACATAGATGATGTGTCATCGGATGACAATGGCCAGGACCTGAGGTGAGCACCCTGATACACAGACTGACCGTTAAGAGTCTAACTGCTCAGCTAATTCAGATGCATTCTCTGTTTGATTAACTCCGGGCTTTTCTTCGATCTACACAGCACATACAACTTCGGGACAGATGGCTTTCCTGCTGCAGCCACCAGCGCTAATCTGTGCCTAGCAACTGGTGTCCGAGGCGGCGTGGACTGGATGAGAAAGCTGGCCTTCCGCTATAGACGAGTAAAAGAGATCTACAACACCTACAAAAACAACGTGGGAGGTACGTGGCTGAGAGATCCCTCAGTGGGCTGGTGTCAGGCAGTCTACATAAAACCCGCCAAGTGCCACTCCCTCTGGGGCTCACGCTGTTGGGTATACTAGGATAAGGGTGGTTTCATCTAACTGCTGAACTTCTACTGTAATTTTGTGACTGTTGTAAGACTAGGGCCAGCTGTCCTGGCCACCTAGTGCCGCGCTCTGACCAGCGGTTACATTGGTTATGCTCTTTGACCTCTCCAAGAAAGCCTTGTCCACAATACAAGATGGGTTCTAACTTACACTCTTCCCTCTGAACTATGTGTGTTAGCCTGAGTCCTTGCAGTATGGTTCACAGTAGTATAAGTGGCTTGGGTATAAAGGAAATAATAGGTAATAGTGCTTAGCTGGGGGCCTTTTAATTCGGTCTGGTTTGGTCTGATTAGGATTATTTGCGTGGGTGGAGAGGTTGGTCGTTTGAGGAAAATAAGGAAAAACACTTAACAAATACAACGCGAGGTGTATGACTCAAAGGACATGGTGCCTTCCTCTGGCTAGGAGCAAGTCCTGGTCAGCCACTCACTCACAGGAGGTGACAAAATGATGCCTAGTATTTGCAGGGCTTCTGATTCACCAGTTATTCCCTCAACTGAGGAGATAAACAGGTCATTCCATAGAGTCACTGTCCCTGACCTGACCAAGGACACTCACCCACCCTAGAGCCAAAAGGGGAGTCAACTCCACCCATAGTCCATGGCGGGAGATGGCCCATCAGAAGAAGGGGTGCTGGGAATGTCAGGACAGAGGGTCCCTGCAAACTAAGCACACATTTGCAACTGAATGGTATCTGAAAATGTTCAGCTTAAGAATAGTGACGGTCTCTGTAAAAGTGCTTCTTCTCTATGGATCTGCCTGGCCACGTGGGTGACCATGTGGGTCTCACGGGCCTTCTACCCCTCAGGTCTGCTCGGCCCAGCTAAGAGGGAAGCCTGGCTCCAGCTGAGGGCTGAGATTGAAGCACTCACAGACTCCTGGCTGACCCTGGCCCTGAAGGCCCTCTCGCTCATCCACTCCCGGTGAGGCGCCCGTGGGCACGGGCGGGCAAGTGGGCGTTGCTCAGACTTGCTTGTCTTGAAGACTTATTTGTCAACAGTCTTCCTTCCATCTTTGTTCTCACAGGACGAACTGTGTAAACATCTTAGTGACAACCACCCAGCTCATCCCAGCACTTGCAAAAGTCCTGCTGTACGGATTAGGAATTGTGTTTCCCATAGAAAACATCTACAGCGCGACTAAAATAGGTGAGCGCTTCATGTTTTGAACTAATCCTTTTCCTTGAGGCCAGTGTGAA
This sequence comes from Ondatra zibethicus, assembly GCA_004026605.1. Taxonomy (NCBI): domain Eukaryota; kingdom Metazoa; phylum Chordata; class Mammalia; order Rodentia; family Cricetidae; genus Ondatra; species Ondatra zibethicus. The sequence goes on from PVIU01022573.1 coordinate 2,244, forward strand.
TGGGAAAGAGACATTTTCAGAATTCTTGCTGTATCCCAAAAAGGGGGAAAGAATGAGAAAAGTCAAATATAACCCATGTAACTAAGTGATAAATGTTACTTTACTGGAGGAGGTGAAAACTGGGCATTGAAGGTACAAATGATTGAATGTAAATTCTGAGCTATTGTATTTATTCTTTCAGATAACTTTTGGATAATACAAACATTTTGTAAGTTGAAGCAAAAGTAATGCAAAGTGGAAATGAGCAGTTAAGGATCATTTTCTCTATTTTACTGGCAATAGTTTTTGTTAGTTTTAGCTCAGTATCTATAAAAATTGACCTCTCCTTTTAATTCTGAGTAGATAGAAAAAAGAAGGTTCCCACAAGAATAAAGAGTTGGAAGGGGAGCAAAAGTCTGATAAGAAATGTAGTTAGGATTAAACTAAGAAGAAAAAGGGTAAGAAGTCCTGCCTGGCTCTCAAGAGGAGCAAATAACTATGATCTATGACAAAGAAATATGCAAATGAGCCTCCAGCAGGCATAGAGAGCTATACCAGGAATTTTGCATATTCATCTTTACATTTTACAAATGAGGAAACACAAGCACCCAGGCTTAAGTTGTTAGGGTAAATGGCAAAGAGCCAAGCCTCAGGTGGCACTGACCCGAAGTCCTCCCCACGAGGACCTATCCTGTTCAGTGGCTGGCAGCATTCAGGGCTGAAGAAACTGTTGCTCCCAGCCAGGAGGGATCAGAGTGAGCCCAGGCTAAGGGACAAAATGGCATTTGCTGGGTAAAGAGTGTTTCTTGAGCAGATATGCTAAATGAGATCAAGGGAACGGAGAAGTTCCATGGCAAGGGCCTTGTGATTGATTGTCTCTGTGTGGCCATTGTGCAGTACTCGTGAACCACTGAAGCTGGGGATCTGCCATCTGCAGACATTTGTGTCCCACATATTCCTGTGAGACAGCAGGAGGATGGATATCATCCTCCCAGGTGCTGTTTCTGGCTGCTAACTCCGTCTGAAGACAAAGGGCAAAAGTAGATTCCGTCAGGTTTACCCTCCATCTTCCCATGCTTTCAGAACCCTGTATGTCTCCTTGGAAGCATTTACTCGATGGTCACTGAAGAACTCCTTATTTGTTTACAGAGTGAATTTCCCACCAGATTATAATGTTTCTAGGGGCTTTGACTGTCTCTGTCATCACAATTGCTCCAGAGGCTAGCACACTCAGGAGAGGGTTTTGGATGAAAAGGCTAAAGGCCTGTGTGTGTATTGAAGGAAGCTAACGTGGAGTTTCTTGGGTCTAAGCAGTGAGGTCAGCATTGCCATGATTAACCAGTAAAACATGGTTTACCCTGACAGCACTGTGTGCGGAGAGCCTAGGCAGACAAACCCACCACCTTTGAAATCTGCCTATCTGAAGTCTAACAACTACTCATGCTTCGTAAGCTAAGACATCTTTGAAGTAAAAATAATCAAGTAGAGATTGAAAGTCCTGTGATTATTGCTTATTGTGTCATCAAATAAGACCAATGTGGAGGTCATTGCAGAGAAGGCGCCAACTTCATTTTTTTAATATTTCATGTTAAAAAAGAAAACTCTATATAACCCAAAGTTTGCAATAAAACCTGTAAGTTAAAAAAAAAACATAAAACCTGTAGGTAACAGTACACAGGCATGACTTTTTTTGTTTCTTTTTAAATAATCTTTAAGGGATTTTGGGGGGATTGGAGGAACTAGCTCAGGGAAAATTAGCCTAACCTGTGAGAAAGGCCCTGGGTCTTTCTCACAAAGAAAAAAAAAACTGTCCACATTTATATAAAAATCAATAGAATCTTTTTTCTACACAAGTCAAAAATAATACAGCTGTGCAAAATATCTAAGTATTTTCCCATCCAGAGTTAAAAAAAAACAGCTGTGTGTCTGTTTGTTTCTTAAAGTAATTTAAAATTTCACAGTTTAGTGGGCAGCTAAAGCACCGAAAGGCACCTTTGGCTAAGGCTGGCTGTGTTACCTTCTGTCAGATGCAAACGAGAGATCTTAGTGCAAAATACAAATATAAAGCAGACATTTGTTTAAGCAAACAAGCAATTTGTTCATGTGTATATCTGATCCTCATTTGAAAGAGGGGCAGGCCCTGCCCAGCCATTCACACTGGAGAACTATAAACTGTCCCATTGTCCATTAAAATGACCTTATTGGCAGCTGAGACCTGGAACACCGATCTCTTCTGAGAAGAAACAATGCTGGCATTCGCTGCAGAGATGTGCTGACAGAAGAGCCGCCAACCAAGCCCAAAGGAAGTCCTGACGTGGGAAAGATAGTAGACAGATAACGGTGCTCTGTTACCTGTATCCTGCTTTGCCTCTAGGAAAGTGCTTGGTTGAGCAGGAGATGGCCGGGTGAGGTGGCCACAGTCTTGTGTAGTACCCACACCCACGATTCCTGACATTCATTTTAAGAGGACGTTCATGAGACATCTTTAAGCAAAGACATTAGGCCTTGCTTGTCTTTCTCTCAACCTGCAAGTGGAGGGAGAAGTCTATGCCAATGTTTGATTTCTTTTGCCATGCCAAACCCAAGTTGGGTAATTGTTCTTATCAGTCTCCCTGGTCTTGTATTATGTTCAGCTTTGATATAACAAGTTTTTAATTTAAGTTAAAATAGGCTGCTAAGATCGCATGCCTTTTAAGTCTCAGCTTCTGGGGAAAGAATGTATTACTACAACACAGCATGAGTGTACATGCTGTGCGTGTGTGTGCACGCACACACGCACACACACACACATACACTGTTATGTTTATGTCATAAGATCTTTAGAAAAGAATATTTCAGCCAAGGGTGTCCAACATTTTGTGTGATTTTGTGTTAGGCCACATTGATAGCTGTCTTGGCCTCATGTGACCTAGGCAAAGTTTTCAAGAGACAGCTAACATACTGCCAATGAATTCCCAACCCTTACCACATTGTGCTGTCTTCCTATCACTCAAGTGGCGAGACTCGTTTCCCTGGATGGGATGGAGTCGAATCGGAAACATGAACAAAACGTTTAACGCTTCCCAGCGTCATCAAACTGGGTTACCCAACTGTTACACATCTGTAATTTGCTCTTGCCCATTAGGAAAGGAGAGCTGTTTTGAGAGGATAATCCAAAGGTTTGGAAGGAAAGTGGTATATGTCGTCATAGGAGATGGCGTGGAAGAAGAGCAAGGGGCGAAAAAGGTAAGCCTCCCTAGGGGGTGCCCTTTGCAGCTGCCGTCTTCAGAACTGGCTCGTTTTACACATGGACATTTTTCTACCACAGACTATGAAATGTGGAGAACTGTAGACATGGAGAGGGCCAGTGTAGAACCCTGCTGACATGAGTGAGCGTTTCAAGTGGTGGTTGGTCAGAGAAGCAAGCCTAGCCTTGCAGTCATTCTCCAGAACACAGGTGGTACCCATACTGTCCTTACACCTTGCATACAGGAAAGACATTGGCAGGTGGCTCGCTTCTTGTTACCCAATCCTGATGCAGAATCAGACCCTTTCAAGCATCTTTGGAAAGACATTTGCTAGTAGTTCAAGCTGGCGAGCGAAGATGGCATGAATTTGATGCCACAGAAGACTTGCACCTTCCCTTTATCCTAAGGACAGCACCTGCCTTGCCGGGAAAGGGGAGGGTGGCCATGACTCTAAACGTCTCTTGAAGACATGCCCTGTGTCCCATTGCTGGTGTCTCAGTTTTTGCATCTGTAATTTTAGCATTCCCTTTGCAGAATTATCTCCTTTGGCATTTCGTTGCAGTCTCAAAGGAGAGGAGCCCATTCCCTATGTGGCACGCAGGGTCCTCACAATCTGCTCACAACTTGTCTCCCCGATCTTTCTCCCCCCTCCACCCAACACTGCAGTCACATTCATCTGGTGACCTGCTCTTAGTCCGTTTCCTGTTACTATGGCAAAATGCTAGATTGGACAGTTTATAAAGAACAGATTGTTTGGCTCAGTTCCGGAGGCTCAAACATTGAAGAGCATGGCATCAGCATCTGGTGAGGATCCGCCTGTTACATCACAATGGCAAAGGGTATCCCTGTGGACACAGGGCAAGGTCTTTCATCATTTTTGTAGGAAGTCACTAATGCCACATTGCTCCTTTTTACATATAGTGCCCACTCACATCATAAACTCAGTTTTCCTGATCCTAACCACTGCCTACAGTTCCCACCTTCCATTAATATCACCATAGAAAATTGAGGATTATTTCTACCATGTGAACTCTGGAATACATACTCAATCCATTAACGCCTCTCCTTTGCCATGCCCAGTGCATTCCTCCAGAATAGTTTCTCCCAAGTCGTCTGTCATTATCTGGCTTATTTCTCAAAACTCACACCATACATCTTGTGTTTTTAGGGTTTTCTTTGTAATAGTGCTCACTTTCACTAGAACTGGAGGCACTGTAGTGGAAATAGCTACATTTGATGTGCGGCTTTGCTGCCTATCTAGTCTGTGACTTTGAACCAGTTTCTTAAGTCTTCTGTTTTATTTTACCTTGTCTCCCCAATGGGGATGATCACAGCACCTGGCTCCTTGTTCTCTTTGACCAATTAGATTCACTAAGACGTGTGACTCCCATGAAGACAACAAATGGCAGTTAGGATTACACAAATAATTATGGATGTCTGTTTTGATAACTGAATGTGATCTTGGGGTGAAGATCTTTTGTTAGAGACTCTAACTCCAGCTTTCTTAAATATCTCTAAATCTGGGTACAGGTTATACTCCATGTTTCTTCAAGGGCATCCTCCCATGCAAATTAAAGCCCCTCCGTTTTTCACAAACTCATTCGTAGGAAGCTATTTTCAGCACCATGATGGACACAGCATGTTCGGTGCTTTTGCCTTTTTTCCAGTTAGAAATATCACACAAAGTTTCAGTTCGCAGACACAGAACTGACTGTCAGGTGTGACATGTTGTAGCCTCTTCATAAGTCCTGAAGATGGCTTCCTTCGGCTCCAGTGTCTCTGAATTCCAGTAAGAGCACAGGAACTGACCCTATGTCTGTCCATGAAGATGCCCCTGACGTGCCTGGCACCGACTGAACCCTACACACTTGGCCTGCTAATGCTAGATACGAGCCACGACTGTTCCTGGGTACATTTGTCAGCCTTGACTAAATTAGAATTCCCCAAACTCAATCCTGGGAACTGAAGAAGAATGGTTGATGGGAATCCAAATTCAGGTTGCCTTCCTTGGAAAGCTTCTGGAATTGCCAGGGCATCCATACACAGAACCTCCTAGTGGTCATAAGGGCCCGGGAGAAGAGCTGCCCCTCTGAACAACGTGGCCCTCCTGAGCAATTAATTCAGTCTGCTGTGGCCCTGAGCCAGCTCTCCAACTGCCCTCCAAGCTGGGCCTTCTAAGTTTTAATTTCAAGAGAAAGTTACCAGAGTGTGGCTTTCTGGTTTGAGTTTCACAGAAGGAGGGATGTAAATGTGTTCACATAAGGTGCAAAGTCAGGTAAAATCCCACTGGGGACATGCCTCTTCCGAGGTCTTTCTGAGGTGGGTAACCCCAGAAACCCTGGCGAGCACAGCATGGAAGGCAGGAACTCCTGGTCCTGCTGCAATGATTCAAAAGTGCAATAAGACAACAGTTTCTGTCTTCGAAGGGCAGATACAATGATCGCCACTATTTATCTTTAGACATGTTATCTTTTTACACAAGAAAGAAATCAGCAATGAACATTCTCTTTGACTTTTTGTTTATGAATGGTCTTAGCTTTGATTTTTTGAGAGTGAATGGATATGTGTGGTGGGGTAGGGAGAGCAGAGATGATCCTTGGGCCCTGCGACCTGCCTGTGTGTGTATGTAACAATGTCAGCTTTCTGAAGGTCAGATTCCTGTACTTTGCAAAACCTTGGAAACCATCAGCTCAATCCCTCAGTAACAGATGTAACAGTGTAACAGATGACACTGCCTTTTCAAGACAGTGTTTGAGCTAACTTTAAAAGAAACTGATTTTTAAGTACTAATTCTTCATATATGAAGGAAGAGGCCGGCACTTGAGATTGGTGACATATATTGAGTATCTTTAGAGCTGAGTTGTGGCAGAAATGGAGACTATCAAATCATTAGCTTAGAGGGGGAAAAGAAGAGTACAAAGCCACAGTGTCACTTGTAAGATGAACACATAGACAAGGTCAAAGGAACAACATGAATGAAAATGGCTACCCACACTTTGGCAAGATCGGTGCTCAATAGCAAACATGGGCCACCAGATCTAAAACTCCATCCAAAGCCCCCCTCCCATTTTCAGGCACTCCCCTCCAATATCTCCTAATAGCTTCACAATGATGCTACAAACAAGTGTACTCCTTGACCCATTTGACAGAAAACAGACTCAGCTGGGCCTGATGACACGTGCCTGTATCCCTCAGTACTCACAGGAATGAGGCAGGAAAACGGACGCTCAAGGCCAGCCTTCACCAGAGTAAGAGCCTATCTGGAAGAACCACAACCAAACCAAGAAAAAAAAAAGTGTGGCTAAATCAGATAGCTAGGTATTGACCAAACTATGATTTGAAGACGGTGTTCCTTCAAACTGTAAACTCAGACATTCCAAGCATGTTAAGATTTCATTTTTAAAAAGTTATATGGCTTGTTAAACTTAAATACTGGGCACGATTGTTTCTCCGGTGAGTGAGGTAGACACAGCCTGCATAGGCGTCTCCCTTCCCTAGTGTTCCACAGGAGCTGTTTTTTCACTTAGCCATCCCTCCAGGCAGGTGTTCGCGTACAGGTGTCTAGAGCTCTGTTTTGCCCATCCTGCACCGTGGCGGCTTTTTCTGCATCTAAAGCTCGCCATCATTCTGATAGATTAGTTGCTGAGTGGTTGAAATTACTAGACGGAATTAACAGCGAGCAGGCGCTCCTCCCCTATGAAGAGCTACCCATTTGAGCATTCCAATCAAAATCATAACATTTTTCCATTCTTCCAAACCAATTTTAACTGCTTAGCTGGCTTCTCGGTTTTCTGTGTTCTTTTAAATATGCATTCTCCCTTCCTCCCCGTAGAGATGTCTTCTATCCTAGTCTTCGCTGGGGGCGGGGAGGCTTCTGAAAGCCAGAAACCAGCCAGCAACTCTCTAGGTGCCTGTTGCTGACCCTTCCAACATTTTGATTCTCTTTGCCAGTGCAGTCGGGCTTTCCTAGGTAATTCAATCTAACTCCACAATTTGTATGTACTTCCTGAGAAATGAGAATACGACATAATTTAAGTTAAATAATTAAGCAGGGGTATAACTTTAAAAATCAGAATGATTAAGGAGTGACATCTAGTTTTCGTTGCTAGATTAGTTTTTTTTTTAGAGACTAAGTTAAATCTTTGGTGAGTAATGGTTAAAAATGGCCTGCACCCATTATTCTGTGTCCCCATTAAGATTTCATTTAGAAGTTGTCCCTTTTAAATGTGTGCTCCAAAACCTGCTGAGATCCAAAATTAAGCTAAGTACCTGGCCATTAGTGCCTCATTTTAAACTCCAGAGAAAGCCACCTTTGTTGGGGGAAAAAATTTGTAATACAGTCTAATTCTTTGATTTTTATTTAAGGAGGACACAGATTGAACACTAATTAGAGATTAGTTTATTATTGCAAAGTTGTTTGTTCATACTGACTTATCACATACTACATGCTAGGTCTTGGTTCCCTTTGCCTACAGGGCAGTTCTCAATCTGGGAGACCCAACCCTCTCCTGGTCGAAGGACTCTTTTGCAGGAGTTGCCTAAGACCATCTGGAAACACAGATATTTACATTACAGTTAATAAAGAGCAGCAAAATTACAGCTGTGAAGTAGCAACGAAAATAATTTGATGGTTGAGGGCCACCACAGCATGAGGAACTGCATTAAAGGGTCGCAGCATTAGGGAGGTTAAGAGCCACCAGCCTAGAGGGAAGCAGAGACACAAGTACCAAATGGGCAGTGCTGGGGAGTGTGCTTTACCATGAGCTGTTCGACTCATCAGTCTTTGGAGGTCTCTTTATTTAAGGCTACAAATAGAGTTGAGCCTCTCTATGTGAGCTGCCTAGAAGTCATGTGTGCACAGCCCAGATAGGCCTTACGTTTCTGAAACGCAGATGATGATCCTGCATACTTTCTCAGCCTCTCCTCTCTCACTGAGCAGTCTGTCCCAGCAGCTATCTGTACCAGAACACAGCACTGCTTCACTAATCCTTTAAGTGGCCACACCAGTGTGCTACTGTGTGACTGTGCTCTTGTTATTTTACCAGCCCTTTAGGACAGAGTGTCTAGGGGGTTCCAGCATTTAGTATTACAAGCAGGTCTTCAGTGAACATTCTGTGAGTACATTCCAGGAAGCACAGTGTTTGCACCAGCGAGGAGATGCTCTTAGGTTATAAGACATTTTTCTTAATGCATTTTTAACAATTGTGCAAAGTTCAGTTTCCATGGGAACAGCCATGCATGTAGCTTTTATATATGATGGATGTCATGTGTAACCAGAAGGGATAAATGAAGACTTTCAGAGCGAAGGTGATTTGAAGAGTTGTGCCTATAGGCAAGAAAAGCAGAAATGACACATCATTGTGTTCTTCTTGGGGCATATTTTGGTTCTGTGGACTCCCAAGCCTGTGCTCCTCTAGGCTTTGTTACCCAAGTCTGCTCCTTATTGTTAGGGACGGTGAGGTGATAATCTCCATTCCCATCACACACAGCCTGCCTCTCTCAGTGTCTGGCCTCACCAAATAAATTCAGGAGTCAACCAGCCACAGACCACTCAACTGCCCCATTTCCCTGCATATCTCCTGTCCTGTGCCCTAGCTACAGCCCAGCTTTCTCTGTGACAAGCTAGTCACACTTCCAAATCTCCCTTTCTCTGGACCCTGAATAGTTTTAAATCCCTTCTTCCTTGTGTTTTCAGGCTTCCAGCAAGTATTAGCCTCCCTTCCCATTCATTTACAAGATAAAAATCTAAGCTCATTCACCTATATTCTCAGGGCATTCCCCTGAAAAGCCTCCTTCCTTATTGGTCTGTGTAATGAGCAGAGCATTCCAGCCTGTTGACATTCCAGGCTAATTACAGAAGATGCTTCCTGCACCCTTTTATCTCCTCACCTTTGTATCTAAGCAGGAGTCCCACTCCCACCCATCCACCCCTGGAGCTTTGTTTGTTCTTCCAGCTCTGTGTAGGTCCAGCTTGCTGCTGAACCTCCCTCTCTTTGCATTCATCGTTTTTATTCTGACTCTCAGTAGCTGTGTCTCGTCTGCCCAGTGGTCCTGAGCATGGGGGCATGCTCCTGTGCCATGCTTTGGTGTTTGGCTCAGCTATGGTGTACCACAGGTAATGGCATTTATTTTAACTATAAACTTGGAAACAACAAAGCATCCTTCGCCTCTAATTAATTCATTCACTGATGATGGGAAACAGCCTTGGGAAGATGGTACCATAAAGGAGCCTCATTTGGCTAAGGGAAGACTTGACCTCAGGCTTCTTCAAAGCCATGTGCTTCTCTTTTCCTCTTTTGGCACCCTATCTTTCTGGTTTTATTTAAGAAATATTTATTTTAGTGGCCAAGAGTAATACGCACACACACACACACACACACACACACACACACACACACACACACACACTTCATAGCACCCAGTTTCCCCCGTAGTATCAAATCTTGGCATTGGTATGTACTTGGGTAGGGAAATATTACCCCATGTAATATTGGTCTGATGCGCTATTAACAAGAGTCACTGGCCTTCTCTGCAAGGCTGTTTCCTATTAAGTGCCTACTTGATTGTGGACACTGCTCAGAGTCCCTCTGGTCCTGTGATGCTGAAACTGCTCCCCACAGCAGCCGGTACTATCCATTCTTCCGATGAGCAGATGGCGCTGAGGCCGGAGCTGACAGTCTCAGTGCCGCTGTCTCTAGGGTCTGTCAGCTCTCCTCCAAACCTCTGGCAGGTTTGTTCAGGGAGCAGCTTCAAGGCCCCCTGCACTGAGCTGAGCTATCTTGTTCCACAGGTGTAGTTTTCAGGGTGCAGCTTGACCTGAGTTTACTAATGCTCTAAAGGGGAACAGAGAAGTTCCTTGTCTCTCAGTGCAAGGAAACATTCTAACTCAGGGCTCTGGAAATAATTTCTTCTTTCTAGATATTTGTGTTTGGATTTCAAATTAAATACTCCAAGTGTGCTCTAGGCTGGCATCCACTGTACCTGTATGGATGAGACACAGTTCCCAGAACTGCTTTTGCAGTCTACGACTCAAAGTGCCTATTTCGCACCTAAACCATGTGTCAGGGGAGTCACTGAATTTTTTTTCAGTTCCCTTTTCAGTGTCCTTGTCACTCACTTCATTCTTCCTCCTCAGTACACTGGTAGCTTTCGAGCTTGGACTAATAGTGGCTGTACATAAAGAGGACCTAGCTGAGGCAAACATGCTACCTCTAGAGCCCTCTAGCTTCAGTGATAGCTTATGTGTTTGAGAGGTGGATGTTCTAAAGCTTCTGGCCGGCCATCTAAAGAGCCTTCAGCGTGCTCTTAGCATCCTGAAGTACCTAGCCTTAATAAGGTGAACAGAGGTGAACAGCAGCTTTGGGGAATGAGTCATTGACAATAGCTCCAAGAAGAGTCTGGAGAGATGGTTCAGGAGTTAAGAACACTTGTTGCTCTTGCCAAGGACCCAAGTTTGGTTCCCAGAATCTATGTGGAATGGCTCACAATTGCCTGTAACTCGAGCTCCACACTTACATGCACACACCCACACGTGCACGCACACACGCAAATTTAAAGTAAGACCTAAAAATATAATAAGATATGAAAAAAACAAACTACAAAAACAAGTCTTATAAATATAGCTTCTGTGGAGGCAGTTAAGTAAACTACAGGCTAAAATAATGAATTGCTTTCTTTAAAACATTATGTATCTAGAATGAGCATGCCGCACAGTAAAAACTGTATATATGCCTGGTTTTGTGCACACATACATCAAAGTATAGATATGCTCACAGTGGCCATTTTAGGGGATGAGAAAGAAGTGATTTGTATTTATGTACATGATTCTGTAGTCCTAGAGTGTTTTACAATATGCAGGGATTTGTTATAATAAGAGAAAGGAGGAAAGCTTTCTGTATGGAGGGTGATCAATTTGCCACCCTCCACTGTGAGTCAGTCACTCGACTTTTCAGTATCTGCTCTAAACACCGTGGGAGACAGGATTATGTGTGTCTGTGCTGTGCCGTTGTTCATTTGTGCAGCTTCATGAAAATGCCACAAGGAACAGGGAGGGAAGCGCTGTAGCATCCAGGCTTCAGACTTAGCCCCGAGCCGGTAGGGATCTTACTTTCAGTCCTTAACTGCTGTTATTTAAACCTCTCTCTTCTCTTCCTTCTACAGTAGAATAATGGTACTACCACTGAGTCACGTTACCCACAGCCTGCCAGAACAGCCGATGGAGTATAATTCGTTATTATCAATGAAGTGATTTAGAGTTTACATGCACTAGCCGGCTTTTTCACACACGTAGTCAGTTTCAGTGGCTTCTCCTCTATCTGTGCCTCAAGCCACAGGGCCATCTGAGCATCCTTCCAAATGTTCACCTCCCACACGCAGCTCAACTGTCACTTTTTTGGGGAGCTCCCTAGTTTCCTATGCAAAGGTAATTGTGTCCTTACTCATATTAGCACACTGATGAATTCCTGTGTTTCACAGTCTGAGAGGGTGAGCCAGCACCTTCTATGTCTCAGACTCTTCTATTCCTAGACCTTGGGCCCAGAAACACAAAAGAGAATCTTTGTTGAATGAATAAATGAGCCACAGTACAGGTTACAATCTAATACTGCCAAGGGAGCTGTCTTCCTATATATCTGTGGAGATTTTCGGCATTCATTTCTGGACTATTCTCTTATTGGCACATAACAAAGCTATATGGGTGCCTGTCAGCGGACTGAGTCTGGAACACATGCTGTTAGAGCTAGGGAATGCAATAAAAGACTTTAGCAGGTAATTTGAACATATTAACAACATTAACATATTGTTTATAAGTATATTAAATAGTGTATGTACAACTGTATAGCAGCTTTATGAGCTATATCAGACTACATACTGATCTTTAAAATCCAGCTTCCATGACAGATTTTCCACTCCTTATGAAATTTCCTCAAATTCTTCAGAACTATAATTACAAATCATACATGTGTATGAGAGAAATCTGTTTTCCTGTGAAGGAAACAGAACGTTGTTCTTGGAGAAAGATTTTACTGCCACATAAATACTTTGCCTAATGCTGCTGAGCAGAAGTCTGTTGCAGCCTCCCTGGAAGGAGGGACACCCTGTTTCCAGGACAACTGGTTTGTTCAGGTGTTCCCAGACAGTTCTGTCTGAGCTTGATTTGCGTCTTAATGGCTTAAACAAACTGCAGATACACACACTCACACCAACCTTAGATGCTCATTTACAATTCGCCCCACATGGAATAGTCATGAAAAGGAAAAGTTGCTTCCTTGATGTGCAAGATTATGTTTAGAAAAAAATGTAAAATACTGCCAAGTAAGGAAAACTTCTCAACCTATAAAGTATAAGCTTTGTAAACTTTCAACATTAACAACCACCAAGGACATATATTGAAAAGCACCAGTTTCTTTTCAGTAGCTTTTATTTAAAGTTTGGAATTGTCATTCAAGTCACAGTGGCGTTCTAGCAGAAAGAAATGGATACTACATTCACACAATTGTTCTTGGGGTGGGGGGGCAGATTTGTGTCCTAAGTACATGTGATGTGACTATGCCGACTGGCAGTATTTACGGTACTGAGATGGGGGTGAGCATAGCTGCGTCTCACTACAGGAAATGGGAGGGTCAATGCTGGTCAGGCTCTCTGTCCTTACCATATGTCTACCCTCTGCAGCATGCCATGCCCTTCTGGAGAGTCTCCAGTCACTCGGACCTCATGGCCCTGCATCATGCCTTGGAATTAGAGTACCTGTAACAACCTCATGCCAACTTGACACTGCACGACTGCCCTGTGGCCAGAGACAATCCAGCAGGCCTCAGTCGTGTCAGTGCTGGACTGCAGAATGTAGCCATTTCCATGTGTGGAGGCATGGCTGCTGTGGTCTTGACTGCTACCCTCAAGATGAATGGAGGACCATGTGTATTTCCTCAGAACAGCTGTTGACTCCAGTACTGTGAATTCGGTGGAAGCAAGCCATGAGAATATTCTAGCACAGTGTGATGCGTCTTGGCTACGTTAGCTACATGGTTCAAACCTGTGAAGAAAAGACCTACAGACACTTTGGTTTTCAGCAAATGTGACGTAAACAGCTTCTCCAACCCAGCAAACTTGATTCCACAGCAAAGACTGAAGGGTGTCTCCTGGACATCAGTGGAGGTATTTTTCTCAAAGGTTTACTTTTCGATGTCTCCTACCCAGGGCAATCTGTACATCACTACTTATTTATGAAAAGACTTTTGAAAAACAGATTTGCTGAGGTATAACTCACATAACACATAATTCACCAAGACAGACTTCTCAGTATCAAATAGCTGAAGGGGCTATAGCATAAGAAATAATCAATTAAAGGAAGGCCTTTGCCTGACAATATGGCAAGTACTTTGAATTTTAGCAGATTGCAAAGTAGTTTAAACTATGTCTAATTTAAACATGTAAAATGTACATCACTGAGACAATCGTGTACAGAAAGAATTTTTGGTGTAAATTTGTAATAATGGATGATTCTCTTGCATTCTGTTTAGGGAAATGCTATTATGAGGTTGAAATGCCTTCTAGGAAGCTTGGGCACAAACTCCTGAAGTGCCTTAGCTAAGTATTGGGTATAAATATTGTAGATAATGGATCTTTTTGATAATGTTATCTAAGACCAAAAGCATGAATGTCAAGTGTCAACAAGGATTTTATTTTCCCAATCTTTTATCCCATCAATTTTTCTATTTTTTTTTTGAGTGTTGGATAGAAGGGCCTTGATAAAAATGACAGAGCAGTTTCATAACTGAGAAAGGGTTTAAAAGTCTTCCGGCCCACCTCGCTTTCTCATTTCCACACTAATGTATTATATGTAACTACTTGGAAAAGAATGATTATTCAAATGCTTCATCCCACAAAAGAATATAGATAATAGATATATTTTATTAATAAAATTAATTGGAGCCTAGCAGAGTTTCCATGTGCTCAGAATTATTATTGTGTCTGGGTTTCTTGTTTGCATCAATGAGGACACTGCCACGTGGCCGGATCGGCAACACTTTCCTTCCCCTCAGGCTTTCCCTCCTCACCCAGAGAAGGTCCAGGACCCACAGTGGGGGCGTCTGGCTGTCCACACACACACTAATGTTGCAACGCTGCTCTCTACTTATGACATGAAAGACATAAGTCTGCAGCTGGGCAGGGGTGATGACAAATGACCATGTCATAAGAAAGATTCTTCCAAAATGATGAAGTTATATGGGCAGGCGTCCTCCTCATCTTGGGCTTTGTGTTGCCGTGAAATTACCTTTTGGATCAAGTTTGTCTAATATTTTATTGGGGGGACTGAGTTTGACCCAGAGTAGCAAACAGACCACTCTGCCTTTTCCTTTTCTAAAATTCCACGTTGCTGCTAAAATTAGTCATTGTGAAGCTCCCACATTGCTAACGTGAAGAATGGAATCCGTTTCCTGTCTCACCTGGCATAGACAGGAGCGGACAGTTTTTACACCTCTTCATTGGATGTTTTTGTGCTTGGTGCAGACTGAAAAGACAGTTTTGATCTTGGCCTTACTGTAAAAAAAAAAAAAAAAAAGGTTTGTTGTGTCCACAATTGTGTACAGATTTTTTTTCTTCATTAACTTTGTGTTTAAATTAATAAACTTGATCTGTGTGGTACTGTATGCTCCTTGAATGTCAGTATCATCTTTGTGGTTTTGAGGATGTGGAGGTGCAGAAACTTGTTTGCATTAGAACCCTGCAGCCAGAGGAAGTCATGTGGACAACCCGGTGATGGCTTTATCAGCCCTGCAGGAGCTGAACTGGAAGGCAACAGCTGGGTCTTGGGTCATCATAAGGACTGTAGAGTGGAAAAGCTCTTTATTTCCCTAGACTACACCAACTGGATCCTCTCTCAAATTTATCAGGAATGGAACAGAATTAAGCATAAATTATGGTGGATTGCAGAGCATAGATCTGCCCACTTAAATACCTAAGGGAGAGCAATATGAGGCTGTTTCATCAAAAAAAAAGAGCTCTCAGTACATATATCTCTGTGATTTGCCGGATTAATCACTGACAGAGAGCTATAAAACTGTACAACTCACTTTCTCTTGAGAATTCAGCCCGAGAAGCACAACATTCATATACACGAATGCATGACAACCAAGCACACACAGTTGTCTGGCCCGTTCATCAGCCCTGTGATGTGGACTTTCCAGAGGTACTCACAAGGCCAGTTCACTTGAATAACTGGGTGTCCGGCATGAAAGTGGTGAGAACTGAAGGAAAATCTTCGAAGAGGTGAAGGTGGGAAGTAAGGGTATTATCAGGTCTTAGGTGAAGAAAGCATGAAAAATAGGCGAAGTGAGGGTTGTAGACTCAGAAGATAAATTCTCTGCCACTTCTAACATGGCACTCCCAGCCCAGCCATTTTAAGAGCTCCCCCTAACCGTTAGTTGAAGCTCGGATTTCTAGTATTCCAGAGCCTCCAAACACAGCTTGTTCTTGCCTCTCTGCATTACCTCTCATTGCTATAATGAAGAAGCCTTATGTACCTCTGGTCAGTACATAAACCAAGAATGCCACTTCATCTTTGCTCAGAACATTCTAGCATTCCAGCCTCAGTCCACCTGCACCACAGCCAGACCTTTGTCTTTGGAGAGTTCTTTCCCCGAATATCATGAAGCGCTGGCTCCTTCTCTTGAACCTCCCCTACATAACTCTGCCTTTATGGGCAATTCATATTCTATCCCATAGCCTCACTATACTTGTGTGGCAGCTCCCTGGACACCATGGGGCAAGATGACCTTGATCCAATAACTGACTTCGTGGTAAATTTGTAGAAACAGATTATGGCTGAATTAGTGAGTGGATGGGTAAGATACACTAGGGTTAGAAAGGCTCCTTATGGAAACTAAGTCTAAGGGTGCTATTCTAAATGAAGGAAGAGTCATTAAGGAGCAGACCCGGGGATGTTATTGGATCTGACTTCTTCTTGCAATGATCCCCCTAGCTACATAGACAAAGAGCTGTATTGAAGGTAGTGGAGAAAGACAAGGTGTGGGGGAAATGGCCCCAGACAAAAGCAGTGAGAAGGACTCTGATTAGGATGGGGCTGATGGAAATCTGAAATCTGGGTCAGTTTGTTGAAGCAACAGTGAACACACTGAGTAAGATGTTACATGTAGGGAAAGCGAGGCACAGTGGGATGTGGGTGCATGTCAGGTAAAGAGGGCCATTATCTACACTGTCGTGAAAGGCAATCTAATGGTTCACGGGCTCGATTCTGTGGGTAGACTGCCTGCAACCCCAACAGAGCAAAGTGAACCCTTTAATTGTATTCTTGGTTGCCTAAGGTTGGAATCACAATGAGCGGTTGCAAAGATTATAAGGGAAAGCTAAACTAATATTTACAAAGTATTGGATCACTGCCTAGCAGATTTTCTAATGTTGCCCACTATTATATGCTCCTTGTTCATACATTTTTTTTCCTGCCCACATGAAGAATCCACTTCTCCAATACAATAATAGGCCTATAGACATGCTCTGCATTGTTGGCTCTGGGCCTAGAAACAAGGGGAAGCACAGGCCCCTGCTCTCAAGCCTTTGGCTGGTGGATGTTAGAGAACTCCCTAAGTTTCTAGAAAGATCTCTGTAAGTGGTGCTAATGGAGATCAGCAGTAGGCTAGCACAGGCTCCTACAAAGCATGGAGTTGGCCTGAGCAAAACTTGGCATAGAGTCAAAACTGACAGCAGGCTAGACCGGAAGGATAAACTGGGAAAGGGGTACACCTAGCTGATAAAGGGGAGCAAAACCCCATCTTAAAGGATTGATTAGTAGCCAGGAGACAAAAGAGCCTGGGGTGAAATGTAGGCTCAGTGTTATTTAGAGGAGCAAGACCACAGTGCTATCATGGGAGAAGGAATAGGAAAAATGAATAGAAACAATACTTGGTCTAGGGAGAGGCTCTCTTGGCCTTTCTGATGTGATGCTTTTCCAGATGGCTGCTTACAGTGCTAGGGCCCAGGGCTGTCTAGTTTGACCCTCTGCACTGTGTAGATATTAAGACTTGGGTTAAATGCTTTGGACTCAGGGGCCTCATCCTCCCTCCTCCCTATGGAAAGGTCACAGTCAAATAAGGAAAGTCATGACCTTGACCCCCCCCCAGCTGGATCATGGCAATATCCTGAGCTGACCTGTCCAGTCAAAGTTGGCTTTGTCACCTCAGTCTGTCACTAACCACTAGGTTGAGTTAGTAACCTCCTGGACCCAGTTAGCACACTTTCTAATGTTTTCTGAATGTGCTTTGTTTTTAATTGAAAAAGTTTTTTCCTACAGTACATTCCGATCACAATTTCCTCTCTCCCCCAACTCCTCTCGGATCCTCCCCATGTCCCCAACTACTCGACTCCATGCTTTCTCTCTCTCTCTCTTTAGAAAGTAAGCAGGCAAAAAAAAAAGAGGAAAGAATGAATGAATGAATGAATGAATGAATAGAAAACACACAAGAATAAATGCACCCCCAAATCAGAAACCATGCATAATATACAAGCAAAAGACCAGTAAGCTAAAAAAAAATGCCCAAACCAAGCCGTATGATACAAAATAATCTATAAAAATGCCATTGAGTTTATTTTGTGTTGCCATCTACTTACTACTAGGAAAAGGGTCCACCATTAAGTGTGGTTAATATGCCTAGTGAGACTCCATTGAAGAAGATTAATTTTCTTTGTGAGTGGTTGTCAAATGGAGATAGCTTTTTGCTTAGGCCCATGCCTTTTTATTCCTTTTTTAACCTAGTATCTCAATCCCAGGCCATTCTTTCACTTTGAAATTTTTTCGTCCAATCAACACTGACAAACACAAGGCAAACATGCTTCCCAACAACATTTCACATTTGTTTTTCAGGACATTTGCATATGACATGGATGTTTCTCAATGCAAATGACTATAAAGCGGCCATTTGCTTAACAGAACCTGGAGATGAGACAGTGCTGGCCCACCTCAGAGGCAGGAGGATTTCCCTGCAGACACCAGCAGCTTCAGTTGCAGCAGTCTGGCCTGTCCACACAGGGTCTTTTTCTGGCTCCCGGAGCGGGGCATCCGCAAGAGCACATCTCTCTCCCAGTGCCTCCCTGAGCCTTTCCATTCCCCTCCATTCTGTGCGATTATCCAAACTGACAGGATGACTTGTGGCAGAAGAAATGAAAGGGTTTGTAATTTAGGAAACCTCTGGCCCCGCTGACTGAAAGCAGGTTGTTTGTAAAAAGGAAATCCTGACCTCAGCTAACTGGCAAACTCTGTCAGAAGCAATAGAGGGAAGCGGAGGAGAAAGAACAGTACTGGGGTTTTTACTGACAACAGAAGAAAAATGGATGCTCTGTTAGAGCAGGCGAGTTCCCCATTGGAGGTCTACGACATCCCCAGCCCCTGAACGTGGCTACACAACAGTGGGGATCTGCTCATGAGTCTGGCGTAGTTGCATCTGGGAGCTTACTGCTCAAGACGATAACTAGGTCAATAACCCTGAAGAGAATTTCCCCCCAGTTCACCTAGGTCAGAGTTCCTGTGCTGTAGTCAAGGCAGGGCCTACCCACCCTGTCTTTATCCCAGCTGGACTCCAAGCACCCAGACTGCAGACACCGAGTTGTGAATTCAGTGCTACATTAGTTCCTTTTCTCATTGTTGAGACAAAACGCCCGAAAAACAGCGCACTAAGGAAGCAGGTGGTAATTTGGTTTACAGTCTGAGGGTGCAGGCAGTCACAGCAGGAAGTCGGGGTGGCAGGAGCACTAGGAAGCTGGTCACATTGCCTTCACAGTCACTGAGCAGAGAAAGAGGAATACTGATGCTCAGCTTGCTTTCTCCTTTTCCATTCAGTCAAGGACGCAATGGAATCTCATGTCCTGTGGAATCTCATGTCCTGCCTACACTTAGGGTGGATCTTCCCACTTCAATTAACTCAGACTAGAAATACCCTCATAGACACTCCCAGATGTGACTAGATGGGACTACACTGTGCTTTCTTCCTTGGAGCCCCTTCCTGATACCTGGTCCTCATCCTTGCCCTAATGATCCAACTCAACTTCCCTTCCTATCTAAACGAGTTCCTCTAAGGCAGTGGTTCTCAGCCTTCCTAATGCTGTGACCCTTTAATATAGTTCTGATATGCAGATGGTCTTAGGTAACCCCTGAGAAAGGGTCATTTGACCCCCCAAAGAAGTCACAACCCATAGGCTGAGAACCACTGTTCTAAGGGGACCTGTGCCCACGGTGTCTAATAGGAACAATTACGGGGCAACCTGTGATGGGGACAGCACTGAAGTTCACGGACGTGGGTCAAAGTTGCAAAAGAACTTTAATTTGAGATGGAAATTCTGAGAGCACAGTACTGAGTGTACTGAGAGAATAAAGTCTAAAGAGGCAATGGCTTGCTCGCTGTCCTACAGCAAAGAGAAAGAAGAAACAGGCAGGTTCCTAAGCCAATGCCCAGATGTCCCTGAGGGCCTGTAAATGGCCCCAGCCGAGTGTGAACCTCACTCAAAGGGCCTCCTTCCCAGTCACTCCCCCTCTAGTCTATCTTTAGAATTTACTGCAATGCGCCCATTTCCCACACTCATTTCCCGTCAGAAGGCAGCTGTCACCACATCTATGTCACTGGCTGTCCTTCCAGAGCTCTTACATGATCCTTGCTGTCCCCACTCTGACCCTCTGCATAGCAGCCTGAGAAAACTCAGGTTAGTAGTTGAGCTCCTGGGTGCATTGCTTGTCCTCAGCCCCATGTGCTCCAGCCCCCCCTTTTCCTAGTTTGTTAAGTGTCTGCTCCTCTAAGGTGATGCTTGGTTCTCTGAAGTCCTGGCTGCGTCTGAATGTCACCACCTTTGCGTGTGCTCTCCATAGAGAGGACTCTCTCCAATCTAGTATTCCCCAACCTCCAGGTTACAGCCTAAGTACCGCACCCAGCATGTGCCTTTCTGGCCAGCCCATTCAAGAGACAGTTGTCCCCAAGACTCTAGTATCCCTTCACTCACAGAGTCCCTCTGTTAGATTTCTTCCTCAAACTTACTACATTTCATCATGTTTAGATTGCTGATTGTTCTGCTCTTGCCTGTCTCTTTTAAGGAAACCAAATAAATAAATAAATAAATAAATAAATAAATAAATAAATAAATAAATAAATAAAATAAAATTCCAGAAAGAGAAAGGATGTTGCTGCCCTTGAATCCCCAGGGGCAGTGCTGGCCATGCTAACAGCTTTTCTGTTTATGATAATACAACTAAAGCATCTGTTGCCTGCATGGATAAACAAACAATGGACAGATAAGGGAAGATATTGGGGCTTGGGAGTGCAGTGTATGTGGTCGTTGTTTTAAGTGTTCATTGAAATAAAGCTTGGTGTGGAACGTGGGAAGATGGTGGAGGAGAGGAGAGAAAATCTGAAACATCGCTGGGACCCAGGGTCTGCTCTCAGACTCAGAGCTGGGGCTTTATCCATTATGATGAAGCCCCCTAAGCATCTCTATCTGGGGGCTGACAGTCAGATACATATTCATTTGATTTATGAGGGGAAGGTGGTTCAGAATAAGGAGGTTGCCAGACATGTGGGCGGCGGTAGTAATAATCCAAGCATGACATAAGGAGACCTCGTTCAAGGGAAGCCCCAGGGACTGAAAGGTGGAAGGAACTCACACAGCAGGTGGGCCAGAGCTGGTCAGGGGAGGGCCTGGCATCTAAGAACCTCTTAGTCTCCCTTACCTTTCCATTACTGGAGAGGAGCTGGGTGTGTAGCCACATTCAGAGTTGCCTAAAATTAAGTCAGATCAACTGGCGTGTGTGTGTGTGTGTCTGTGTGTCTGTGTGTGTGTGCTGGTGGTGGTGGTGGTGGGAGGGGCTTCATTCTAAATTGTCTCACTGTTCCCAAACTGGAGGGCTTTGCTGTCTGGAAGTAATTTTATATCTCATTGAATGTATGGGCTGTGGTGAAGTGTAAGGGGTGGCGGGGAGGAGGTAAGAATTAAGCAGCCTGACTTCACATATGGCTCCAGCAACCAGGCTGAAACGTTTTATATATAATTGAGGAAATGTCACTTTCCCATTTCCAATGGGGTGAAGAGGCCGGCGGAAAGAGGTCAGAAAGACTATAAACCCTCTACATGAAGACCTCCATTATCCACCCCCTCGTCACCACTGAAGCCATAGCAGGGTAGACTCCGCTCCAGGTCCAACTTCAGCCGTCCCCAGATGGGGCCTAGGGCCACAGACACCTGACAGCATCTGTTCTTTGCAAGTCTGAGGAACAGGGAGGAATGTTGTGTAGGCCGAGAAGCTCCTGCACAGACATCCCTTTTGATCCTGTCCCTAATGTATGTTTCCGAGCACAGTGCCAGCCTCAAACAGCAAAATGCGGAAGAAAAGCAAAGAAAAGAGAGAGGAGGAGTAAGAGAAAGGTGCAGAGGGTCCCTCTACACTTCCTTCAGCTCACACACAGGAGGCCTGGACTAGCACCACCAGGTCACAAGGATCAAAGCCCCTCTGAGGATGAGAACAGCCAGCTAGGAGCTGGGAGGGCAGAAGGGAGCCATGTGGCAGAACAGGAAGCCTGCTACCTCCTGGCCCATCCGAAAGGCCTATCTGTCACCACCTCACTGCCCGTGTCTCCACCGTAGAAACTGCTCACCGAGCCTCATCGCCTAGCTCACTTAGTGGTTCAAAGACAGCAAAGCCTTTCCAGAATTCCTATTCTTCCCAAAGTAGTTAAAATGTAAGAAGGAGGGGGGCCCAGTGGGTGGAAGGGGCTCACACCCTTGCTGGAACAGACTTGTTTTGAAAAACTTCTGCCCTCAGGCTTGAAAGCATTTCTTGGCCCAGCGGAATCAAGAGGAACCAAGACAGCCCCAGAGCTGCTTCCAGCCCCTGCCCTTGATATTTGTTTGCAAAGCTTGACAGGAAATCGGTGCTGAGGGTTCCATGAAAAACAAAGGAAAATGCAGGAATCAGAAAAAACAACATGCTGTTCTAAACAATCTCCAAAGGACAGACCTTAAAAACTTTCCTTCCAAAGATTCCAGGAAAATAGTTCCCCTTGACATGGAACCATACAGCGTGTTCTGAAGACCTACTGTGTGCATGTTCCTAGGCTAGGGGCCAACATTTCTCTCCCATGGCAGGGTGGGTGGTGGGTGGGTCACATGATACTAAGGGAACCATGTCAGGGTGGGGCTTGACTGATTCTGTGGTGTGCAGGAAGAGCAGGAGACGAAGTGCAAAAAGATGGCCCATGGTTATTTTGAGAAAACTCTTTGGACAACATGCTTTTTAATCAAACAACAGGTAGAGTTTCATAGAAGAGGGATATGGGGGTGAGAAGAACAGGTGCCATCTAAATAGTGTCAGAAATCAAGCCTTAAAGTAACTGAAAGCATGGCATTAGAAGACCTGATTGTCATAAAATGAACCTTGTGAGTGGGACCTTGGAGGGTCAAATGGTGATTGAGGACCATAGGCGAGAGACCTTTGTGGTGTCCCACGGCTGTGGGTTCAAACAGCAGCAGGTGGCAGGCGGAGCTTAAGTGAGGAGTTTTTTTGGGGGGGGAAGGGAAGGGAGAGAAGGGAAGAGGAGAGAAAGAAAGAGAGAAAAGAGGATAGAGAGAGACAGACAGAAAGCTGCCTCATAGAGAATGGCAGAAAGGAAGAGAGGAGGAAGTGGGCAGAGCTTGTCTCTTAAAGGAACCTTTGCACCTGCATCAGTCAGGGAACTGCTTGCTATGCACAGAGGTGCAGAGGTGAGGTGCCCGGTTCCCAAGGGCCAAGGTGTGCCTGGATACTAACACTGATAGTTACTGGTAACTGATTTTACTTTAGTTTCTTTGTGAGCATATACACACATGCTCAGACAGACAGCAGCTAAGGCTGGGAACTCAGATGCCCAGCTCTGCAAGTGTGATGCCCTGATTCCAAAACCTCCACCGCCACCACCACACCACACATACAGTTAATTAATCAGAAATTATGGATAGGACTGTACAGAGTTGGCCCCGCCCCTCACTGGCTACAACACTAGGGAGAACTGGTCCTGCCCCTCACCAGCTGGATAATTCAGGAGGGAGGGTCCTACACCTCATCTGGGCAGCCCATCAAGGAGAGTTAACCCTCAACACAGGGACACTGGTGAGCCAGCCCTGAGGGGGTGAGAGAGGCATAGCTGGTACCACCTCCCTCATCTGTGGTGTGGTGGTGAGGGCAAAAGAAAGATGCCCTTCCCTCTTGTCTCTACTGTCTCCAGCTGGCAAGGGAACTGACCCTCCCCTTTACCAGCTGCAATACTGAGGAAAGCAGGCCCTGCACCTCACCTGGGCAACACAGCACAGCTGGTGCTGAATGTGTAGATGTGAGAAAACCAACCCTGAGGACATGAAAGCAGGGGAACTGGGCCCTGCCCCTTGATCTTTACTGAAAGGGGTGAACTAGCCAAGGCAGTGCTGGAGAGCTCACCCTGGTGGTGAAGACTGGGGAGACCTGGAGCGCCAACCAGCCCTGCAACTACCCAGGCCCAGAACCAAGGTTATGAGTTTTGAGCCCACCCCAACATCCACCCCGTCTATGATCTGCTGGAGCACACAAAGGGCCTATCCCTGCAGACCCAAAGCTGTAGGATCTCCATGACACAGGAAACCACATGATATCCGAGAGGAGTTCCAGAAGGACTCGGCATCATCGACAGTGTAGTAGAAACCAGAGGCCTCGAACCAGACCAATGACTCTTTGCAATGAACACTTGTAAAGATATATGGATAAAAAGATTTACTGTGTGACTCACCGTGTCACACTACAGCTTCCATGACGAGATTTTTCCTCTTCTTCTTTTTTTTCAATTCAATTTTATTTTGTTTTATTTTAGTGGGGAGGTTGTAAGGTCAGAGGGTGGATATGAAGGGACAGGAAAATCAATGGGACTGAGATACATGATGTGAAAGACACAATAAATAAAAAGAAAAAATTTAAAATATTATGGATCAATTAATAAAGACATTCAGGTAATGAAAAATGTGTCTGTATGGAATGTCCAGAAAAATTTGGAATGAATAATACATTCATCCCTTAGTATAGTGGGATATTGATTTCAAGACTGTCTATATATCAGAATCCACAGATGATTAAATTCCTTTTATAAATGGTATAGTCTTGCATGTAACTTATGCTTCTCTAAGGTACTTATAATACCCGAGACCAGGTAAATGCTTTGTAAATACGTCATACTCTGCTGATCCGTGAATTCCTAGAAATATGTCAGTCTGTACATATTTATAAAGGGTGATTATCTTTGGTGCAATTCTGAACATTTTAACTTTTTGAATTATTTTCTACAGTTTTTTAATGAGCAATGATGGCTGACCCCGCCACATACATGTGCAGATATTATGGTGGTTTGAATGAAGATGGCCGCATAGCCGCATATATTTGAATGCCTGGTCCCCATGATTAAAGTGTTTGGGTAGGATTATGAGATATGACCTTGGGGGAGGTGTCCCTGGGGTGGATTTTGAGGTTTCAAAAGCCCACGTCATTCATACTTAGCTTTCTCTCTTCCTTGTGCTTGCAGGTGAGGTGCAAGCTCTCAGTTACTGCTTCAACATTGTGACTGTCTGCTTGCTGTCATGACCCCTAACATGATGGCCATGGACATAATCTTCTGGAACCATGATCCCCCACATCCAAATGCTCTCTTTTATAAATTATTTTGATTGTAGTATTTTATTATGGAAATAGGACAGTAACTAAGACAAATATATAGATACACTTAAGGGTATGTGCCCATATAATTCATGTATGTATATATTTATATCTAGCTTCAGTGAATCAATGAGTTATTAATCAATTAATTTAGAGAAAGGATCTCATGTCCTCTAAGATGGCCTTAAGTTGACTAGGTATTCAAAGGGAACTTGGAGCCTCTGACCCACCTGCCTCTGCCTACCAAGTATTAGTGTTATAATCATGCATTGCCATGCCCAGTTAATGTAGCAATGGGGATTGGGCCCAGGGCTTTATGCATGCTAGGCATGCACTCTACCAACTGAGCTGCATTCCAGCCCCAGAGAATGTTTCTCATGTATAAATAAACTTGTTGACTGACAGTTTAAATCAGCACCAACTCCAACACTCTTATTTATTCTATTAAAATAATTTCAGTGGTATTTTTAATGTTTAAATAAAATATTTTTCTTTTTTCTAACCATTGCCCTTGGCAAGATTCAGTTCAAATACAATGTCCTGTGTTCAGAGCTAATTTATTTCTCGATTCTGCATAATTTGAGTCCATGAACAGTCCAAAGTATGCAGATTTTTTTCTGTCTGTGATCCCTGCTTTCCCTTCCAACTGCCCTGCCATGCGGGTCATTGGGTAGGGCAGCCTCCTTCAGGGGCCGCCTTCCTTGAATCCATCATTCCCTTATTAATGCTATTTGTACTTCTGCATGAAATCAACAAAAGTCCATACACTTGACCCTGAGTCAGGATCTATCCCTGTGCCCTGAATACTGAGCTAGACTCCAAGGCAGAAAGAAAGCATGCCTAGCTGCCTACCCAAGATCCCTTACCCATAGGGCACCCTAGACTCTCAGGAAGGCACTCACAACATATGACCAATAGAGAATAGTACTTTCAATGTTTACTTCAAAGCAGTAATACTCAGATTTCTACTACTACAGCAAATACCTGAAACCAACCTTCCACCTTTGCCACTGTTGTGAGCTCGCACCTTAGGGTGCGTCAGTCCATGCTTTGCCCTGCCGCATCACATTAGGTCTTTAGCACAAGGTGAACCAGGGAAGCAAGAGACATGAAAGAGGAGCCCGAACACCCTGCAGTGCATTGTCAGAGGTCCCACACCAGGGTCCACCTCTTAAAGATTTTGCCAACTCCCAGTAGGGACACTCTGGAGACAGAGTCTTTGCCACATGGACCTGTGCAGGATAGTACTAATACAAAAGAGAGTGAAGGCCACAGTGCAAGGGCTCCAGTCACTTCTAGGGCCCTGTGTGCAATGACAGTGCACAGAACGACTCCTATTCTTTTCTCTAGAGTATTTGAATGTTTTTCCAATAACAAATGTAAGTACTAATGGTAGAATCTCTGCCAAGTATAGCAATATAGACAGCTAAATGAAGACATGCATGACTGTCACATCTGAATGATCACTCTTAACATTTCAATGAATTTTTAAAAAATCATTGTCTGGTTTTTCTTAAGTATGTGAAATGGAACTCCCAACCTAAAACATTGTACATTGTTTTCCTCTGATGATTTTTAAGTTTCTGCCCATGTCATAAAATATTTCCTGAATGTACTGGTTTTATGATGGAGAAGCATGAGTAGCATGAGAAACATGAGTAGCATGAGTAGTAGGAGTAGCAGGAGTGGCATCAGTAGCTTGAGTAGCATGAGTAGCATCAGTAGCATGAGAAGCATGAGCAGCATCAGTAGCATGAGAAGCATGAGAAACATGAAAAGCATGAGAAGCATGAGAAACATGAAAAGCATGAGAAGCAAGAGTAGTATGAGTGGCATCAGTAGCTTGAGTAGAATGAGAAGCATGAGTAGCATCAGTAGCATGAGTAGCATGAGTAGCATCAGTAGCATCAGTAGCATGAGTAGCATGAGTAGCATCAGTAGCATGAGTAGCAT
>PVIU01022574.1:0-29098 GCA_004026605.1 Ondatra zibethicus
GCCAGGCAAAAGTTGGGAACATGGGGGTGAAGGGCTGGGGGAAAGGAGAGAGGGGGAAAGAGAGGGGAGAAGGGGGAGGGTTAGGGAGAGCTTGGGGGAGTGGGATGGTTGAGATGGAGGAAGGAAGGATATGGGAGCAGGGAAGGAGATATTGTAATTGAGGGAGCCATTTGGGGGTTGGCAAGAGGCTTGGCTCTGGAGGGGTTCCCAGGAGTCCACAGGAATGACCCCAGCTAGGACCCTGGGCAGTGGAGGAGAGGGTGCCTGAACTGGCCTTGTCCCGTAGTCAGACTGATGACTATCTTAAATATTACCATAGAACCTTCGTCTGGCGACGGATGGAGATAGAGACACCCACATCGGAGCACTGGACTGAGCTTCCAAGGTGCAGGTGAAGAGCAGAAGGAGGGAGATATGAGCAAGGAAGTCAGGACCATGAGGGGTTGGTCCACCCACTGAGACAGTGTGCCTGAGCTAATGGGAGCTCACCAACTCCAGCTGGACTGGGACTGCAGGAGCAGGGGATCAAACCGGTCTCTCAGAATGTGACTGACAATTGGGGCACACTGAAGGACCAATGATAATGGCACTGAGATTTGTCTCTACTGCATGTACTGGCTTTTTGGGATCCTATTCTCTTTGGATGCACACCTTCCTAAGCCTGGATGTAGGGGGGCAGGGCCTTGGACTTCCCACAGAGCAGGGTGCCTTGCCCTCTCTTAGGACTGGAGGGTGTGGGGAAGGGTGTGGGGGGAAGCCGGTGAGAAGTGAGAGGAGGGGAGGAAGTGGAAATTTTGATTGGTATTATTTATAAAGTAATAATAATAAAAAAAAGGAACCCAGAGCCTGTCAAATGCACTTTCCCAAATCTCTTAGGCCACAGGTTCCCAGGAATGTGGGCATGCAGGGGCGAGGGGGTAAGGTCATTGTCAGGACTTTGTGGATTCTACCCTCCCTCCCTGAGTTTCTGTCCCTGACTCTCTCAGCACCCGTGTTTACCGATGTCACTTTCTTCTCCTGTCTCTTTCTTTGAGCACAGAATCTTACTACCCTTGTTTTTGCATACATCTGCAACCTGGTATTTCCCAAAGATCATACCAATCTGAGTCTTCTTCACAGCTAGTCTAATAGTACCTACCTCTATAGTTCCTCAAAGTAACCACCAACTCCACGATCTCTCCTAATCTCCACAGTGGTGGAAACGCATTTTTCACTGCTCTGATTCCCTTTTACCCCGAATAGTTCCCAAGAAGGGTGACGGCTTTCCAGCTATCCCCCATCTCTGCAGTGGTATCTCCCTGCCGAGAGTGGGGGGTGGGGAAATGCAGGCAGGGGCTGTAGCCCTAGGCTCTAAAAGCTGTCTGTCATTAGTGTGCCTTTATACAAAAGGCCTATTCTTGACGCCAAGTGTTCAAATTCCTCACAAAATCTCATCTCTTTTAAACATTAAGAGGTAGATTTTTCTCCGCTGTCGGAATGGCAAAGGCTATAAAGATGTCTGCTCCCTTGAAAACATGGCTTATTGGCGCATCCATTTTTCCTGCCGGCAAGTTCGATCCTTGTCGTAATCAAAGTATTTAGGACTGTTAGCGTTGAAGGCTTCAGGAAGGGCTACTGCGCATGAGCAAATTTAGTGACTGACAGTAACCTAGGCGGGGTAAAAGACTAAAAAGTGACCGTCACAGGAAGTTATGACTGTTTTGGAAAAACCTTAGAAAGACTTTGCCAGCATAAGAATTCAGATTTTAAGATTGGAGAAGGGAGTGAAGGAGAGCGGAGTTCACTCAGAGCGGAAGTGAGAGGGTTGGTACTCTGACAGGCGGAGGGAGACAGGCGAGTGAGGACTCCGCAAAGACGCGAATTTACCGGGTGAGTATTTGGGGAGGGGCTCAAAGATGAGTACTGAGAATCTGGGCAGGAGGCTGCAAGCAGAGTGATAGAGATACGTTGAATGAGTGATAGGGTCTGTGGAGGCTTTGATCGAGGCGGGTTGTGGAGTGAATGATGGGAATATTTGGGGTTTGTGATGATCAGGCTGTAGAATGAGTGACAGTGTCAGTAGTGAAGGGATGTGGAATATATGATTGGGGATTTTAAGTTGGCAATGGTGGAATCTGTGATAATACACAATGGCCTATGAGGTCCATCATAGAGCTGTGTTGTTGGTTGATAGGAATCCATCGGGGAAAACAAATGGCCTTTCGCTTTTTACTTAGCAATGCAGTTACCATTTTGCCACCTGGCATTTGTGGATTTCTGGCCTGGTGATTTGGTGAATTTTCAATCTGCGTATCCTTGCCATCTGAAGCTCTTCTCGTTTCTTCTCCCTCTCAACAGTTCTGCCTTTTTAGGCCTTTGCCTTCTCTCCACCACAGTCAGTCATGACTGAGTTCTGGGTAAGTTCATACTTGCTTCTGCCAGTTAGCCTCTGCCTATATTAGGATAGAAGCAATATTGTATGGTTTAAAAACAGTATAGAATCTGCAGCAAAATTGCCCTAAGCAGATTTAGGAGCTTACCAAAGCTATCTGTGCCATGGTTTCCTTAACTGTAAAATGGGAATGGTTAGGATGATAATGATAATATTACTTACCTTCTATGGTGATTGTGAAGGTCAATTGTGTTAATACATTTAGAATAATGCCTTGATGCATGCATAATAAACCTTATATATGAGTATATGAATTAGTGTATTAATATTTATTCTATGCAGTAGATATGTATAAACCCAAAGTTTAAGGATATAAAACAAGA
This sequence comes from Ondatra zibethicus, assembly GCA_004026605.1. Taxonomy (NCBI): domain Eukaryota; kingdom Metazoa; phylum Chordata; class Mammalia; order Rodentia; family Cricetidae; genus Ondatra; species Ondatra zibethicus. Next base: position 2,755 of record PVIU01022574.1, read on the forward strand.
CCAGCACAAGTGTGAAATATGTATCTGTATGTGTATCATAAGATTTTATACATTTGTGTTAGGTAGTTACTTTTCTGAGCTTTCTGTAAGCCACAACATAAAGGAAACCAAACATATTCACTTGTTTTGTCTCAACCTTACAGACAGTGAGCCACTTCCATAGATGCTTCTATTTCCTAATGTTGATCAGACAGTCCTCTGATGGATCCTTTCAAGTCCCTATTAGAAAACTTATGATACACACAGGGTTAATATTGTTCTGTTGTGACTTAAATTATCTTCTTGTCCACCAAAGGTGTCTTGCTAGAGCAAAACTGAAAGGAATGTGACTGTTCAGGAAAAACAAGCCAAGCCTACACAAACATGTTCTGGACTACATGTGAATAATATCTTGATAGTCAGGAAGATGATATAAGCCATATGTCCTTCAAATTATTTCCCAGTAGGATTTTTGTTTTTATTATATAAAGAGAACCTTGAGAAACCAATAGGATTGTCCTTTTACTTTTAATCTCAGAATTCATGACATTGCTGACCATTTTACCTTCTTTCCCTTCTGCCCTTATTTTACAAGCCGGCATTGTTTCATCTTTGCACAAAAGTGAGATAAGAATGGCACTAAAAATTTAAACTGCTCTAGTGAGCATAGTCACACATGGCTATTATCACAATTTTCAGGAGGTAGGGGCAGGATGATCAAGAATTTGAGGGTATCCTAGTTTACCTAGTGAGTTCCAGGCCAACCCAAATTATGTAGCAAGACTGTATCAAAATATGAAGGGTTAATTCAACCCCCCCCCATAGAGGGTAAGAGACAAACAGACAGACACGGGGGTGCAGGGATGCTGAGGATGTAGCACAGTGGTAGTTTGTCTAGCATACAGTGGGCCTTGTATTCAATCCTCACGGACTTTGCAGTATAGAAGAGGAAATTAGGACTTGTATGTAATTCATTTGGCAGAGTACTAGCATGGTCAAGAGGACCTCTGTTCTTCTCCCAGGAAAATAATAATAAATAAAAGTAAAGTAAATTAAAAATAAAAGGGAAAGTATCTCATGATGTCATATCACCAATCATTGCAGATCATTTGACTTTGGTTAACTTCTGCCCTCTGTGCCTTATCTGCCTTAGTCTTTCTTTCTATATGCACATATATTTCTAAACATAAAAGTTAACATGCATTCCTCTTGTTAAAATTTACTCTTTAAATAAAACTTTTGCAACTCTTTGTCTTCCCTTTGCATTGTAACATTGTCACAGCAGTACAAAGTGAGCATCCCTAATCTGAAAATCTAAATTCTCCAAAGCTACAAAATATTCAAAATCTGTCCTTTGTGGACATGATGCCTCCAGTAGAAAATTCCACAACTGACCTGATGTGATGATGTGTCTTGGCCAAAAATGCAGGAATACTGAAAATATTTTACAAAATTACCTTAAACAGTATGTATATGAACAAATGAATTTCATGTGTACATTTGAATCTCATCCCTAAAATATCTTATTATGTGAAGATATGCAAATATTCAAAACATCCCAAATCTAAACTACTTCTTTGTCTCAAGTATTTTAGTTAAGGAGTACTCAGTCTGTAGTAGTAATGAGAATGATAAAACACACGTTGCTAGCTGGGCGGTGGTGGCACACGCCTTTAATCCCAGCACTTGGGAGGCAGAGGCAGGAGGATTTCTGTGAGTTCGAGGCCAGCCTGGTCTACAAGAGCTAGTTCCAAAAATAAAAAAAAGTTTAAAAAATTAAAAAAAAGAGCTAGTTCCAGGACAGGCTCTAAAACCAAAACAAAACAAAACACATGTTGCTAATGGTAATAGCAATGACAGTTTATATTATGCACAACACTATATTAAAATATTTTATATACATAGGCAACTTTAATACTCATAAGAGCACTATGAAATAGACACAGTTATCATTCACATCTTCCAGGTGAGCAACAGAGTAGATTAGCAAGTGGCATGAATTTGCACAGCTGATCACTAGCACAGCTAGGATAAGATAGTTCCTACTAAATAAATACTTGTTTACAGATGCTTCACAGAATGTTTTAGTTCTTTGTGGTTTTTAAAATCAGTGCAGAGGATGGAACACAAGGCCTCCTATGTGCTAGGCAAGTGCCCTACTACTGAGTTACACACCTAGCTAGTTGAGATTTTATTTTGTTTTCTTCAATTTTTTTTTGTTTTGAGACAGAGTTTCACACATGTAGACCAGGTTTGAATTTGGGATTATCCTGCCTCAGCCTCCTAAGTGCTAAGATTATCGGGATATGCCACCAAAACTGGTTCACATAGGAATATTTTGAACAGCTGTATTTTTCTTTTGCATGCACACACCATGATTTATTGATGAACTTTGTGTTGAAGGACCTCTGTGTAATTTCTTTTAGTGTGGTGGTGATCTCTTGTCATGTGTTTTCAGAGATGAGCATTTCTAAAGTGTCTGTTTAAAAAAGTGAGTGTGTTGTGAACTTGCACAGATATTGACAAACTGCAGTTTGAAATGTTAATACAAGTTGATAGCTTCTCTAATAATGAGTGAAAAGACCCTTGTGAATACTCTTGTCATAGTTTTAAGATTTGCAATATGATAACTGGAAATATCTTATGTTTTGGTTTGTGTTTATCAATATGGTTTAACAACTTTAAGTTTTTCTCTTTTTATATTTCTCTTGTGATTTTTTTTTCACTTGCTGTTTTCTTTTTCCATTGGGGGTTTAAAATGCTTGTCTTCATATTTTTAAACCTTTTGTGGAATATAACTTAGACAAAAAAATTATGAGGTAGATTTACTGAAATATAACATAAGTAGAAAAGTATATAAAGTATACAGTTTTATGAACGTCTACAGATTAAAAACACGTATATAAGCAATACTTGGATCAAAAAGGAGGAAGAAATGACATGCCTTCCAGAAGCTTCCATGCCATTTCTAAACATTAGCTCTTGTTTTATAGTAACCACTTTCTTATTACATCATCATAATTTATTTTTTTCTCTTCTTGTATTTCACATAAATGAAATATACATATTATTATTATTTTGGATCTGACTTCTTTCACTTGTCATGATTTTTTGTGATGCTGGGAATGGAACCCAGGGTCTTACAAATGTTAGGTCAGCACTTTTCCACTGAGCTATATCTCCAGCCCATCATGTTTTAGATATACATCCTTGTTATTTTAGGTATCAGTAGTTTCGTCTATTTCTGTTATTGAGTACCATTATATTGCATAAATACTTCACAATTACTCTTCAAATCCACTGCTGATGGATGTTTCCATTTTGGCTATTATAAACAATATTTTTGTGAATATTTTGCTTATGTATCAGTGAACCTGTGTGCACATTTCCATTAGATAGATACCAAAGAGTGAAGTTGCAACTTCCTAAGTTAGTTTTCAGCTTTAGCAATTCTACCAAGCCATTTTCCAAAATGTCTGTACCATTTTACTCCTACCAGCAAGGTGTGAAAAATTGTGTTGCTCCACATCACTGCCAACATTTAGGTTGTTAGTCTTAATTTTAACTGTTCCATTGGAAGATACTAGTATCTCAGTATGGCTTAAATGTGTGTTTCTCTGATAACTAATGACGTTAAGCATCTTTTTGAATGTTTATTCACTATTTGGACACTGTCTTTTGTAAAATATGTATTTAACATTTTAAATATTTTTCTTTTTCCTATTGGATTGTCAATATTTATCCCATTAGTTCTTAATAGGTTCTATAGTATGCAGGCCCTTAGCTTTGATTAGATATTGCAAATCTTGAAGGAAGCTGTTGCTGTGATGAGGTTGGAGCTTGGGGCCTATGCATACTGGTCAAGTATTCTACCACTGAGCTACACCCCTAGTCCCTAACAATTTTTAAAATGGTGAACCAATATCTTCTCCTTGAAGAATATTTGGTTTATCATAAAGAACATTATCACTTCAATTAGCCTGATCTGATCTCTCCTCTCTTTCTCTCTATCTGTATCTCTTCCTTTCTCTCTTACTCCCTCTCTCTCCTTCCCTCCTCCTGTCTCTCACACACATATTATTTTCCATAAATAATTAATTTTCCATAAATTAATGTTTCAATTTTTAAAAGACTATTAAAGCAAATATTTGCTAACATTTTGAGAGAAATGGTATCACTAATTTTTACCAAACTAATTGAATAAAAGCATGCAATTACAGGGATCAGTGTCATTCGAGGATGTGTCTGTGGACTTCACCCAGGAAGAGTGGAATCAACTGGATCCTATTCAGAGAAGCCTATACAGAGATGTGATGCTAGAGAATTATAGCCATCTTGTCTCACTGGGTAAGGATGGCTTGTTGAGTAATTCACGGTGTCCGCAATTATGTAATTTTCTGTCTCTAAAGGATTTCTATACTTTGGGTTCTACAGATTAAATTCTTATTTTCTCTTAAACAAGATGTTAATTACCCATGTAAAATATACCCTTACTAAAACACACCTTACTAATTTTTTGAGCTGAATGTCACACAAAGTACCCTAGTCTTGTATGATTTCCCACTACAGGGTATCCTATTACCAAACCAGAAGTGATTGCCTCTTTGGAGCAAGGAACCCTTGGTATCATAAAGAGAGAGATCCCGAGTTCAAGTTGCAAAGGTAAGAATGGATATTTGGAAGATGGTGAGAGCAAGACCTTAGATGCTCTGGTGAAGGATTTATACCTTTAAAATCTCAAAAATATCTTCTTAAATGTTATATATACTGTTACTACTCATTTCAAATTCTTAGTTTACTAGGTTTGTCTCATGGTAACCTTTGTATGAACTGTTAAGAAACTGGACCCCATTCTGGTTTATTCATTTTGCTTCTTTTTTCATTCACCTAAATCATCTCCAGCTTTTCTGAAAGGATCTTTGCGATCTAGATGTCCCTGACCCCAAACCTGGATTTACTGTCTTTCCAGTATCACTTTTCCTATTCATGGCTCTCCAAACCTGTTTTAAGTTTCCCCAGTTTTAAACTAACAGTTACATCACTTAAATTTATTGTTATTTTCTGTTCCAATGTCTGTTGGATCATCTTGGGTTTTCCTCCCTCAGTCTCTGAGTATAAGAGAGATACATGCTTAGACTCTCTTTCTAAGCAGTACATAGACTTAGAAGAAATTAAAAATCAACACCATCAGAAGCCTGCTTCTGATTAGGTGTATTTACAGAGTCTGGCTTATTATTCTTCTTTTTAGAAGTTGGGCAAGCTGAAGACTACCTGGCGTGGCATCAGGAAAACCAAAATATACACTTGGAGCAGGCTATATCTATTATTGAGAAAAATGTGACTGAAGAAAGAAGTTATGAATATGATGAATTTGTTAGCCCGCTTCCTCAGAACACATGGGTAGTTTCTTCAGGACCCACACCCTATATGAATAACTCATTTGGGAAAAGTATTAATGATAGTTTAGGTTTACTCAATCCTAGTAGTCTGAGTTTTGCAACTCAGGAATGTTATGAATGCAATAGATGTAGGAAATTATTAATTCCTGGCAAACATGAGATAAATGATGGAATGAAATCCCATGAACATAATATGTATGGTAAAGATCAAATTTATAACTTTGTTCAGCATGACTTGACTCAACTTGGAGCCAGAAGCTATGAATGTCCTGAGTGTAGAATAATCCCCAGCCCGAGTTCATTCCTTATTGTTCATCAGATCGGTCACTTAGGAGAAAAGTCTTATGAATGGGCAGGATGCAGAGAAGCATTCAACAACACAGCACACCTCAGACTACATCAAACAATGCACACAGGAGACAAGCTCTTTCAGTGTAATGAATGTGGCAAATCCTTCAGAGAGGAATCAACACTGCATATACATCAAAGAACACATACAGGTGAAAAACCATATGTATGCACTGAGTGTGGCAGTGCATTCCAAGAGAAAACAAATCTCATTATACATCGGAGAACTCACAAAGGAGAAAAACCCTATAAATGTACAGATTGTGAGAAAACCTTCAACCAAAAGGCACATCTAAATGTACATCAGAGGACACACACAGGAGAAAAACCTTTTGAATGTGCTGATTGTGGCAAATACTTCAGAGAGAAATCAACACTGAATATACATCAAAGAACCCATACAGGAGAGAAACCATATGTATGCAATGAATGTGGCAAAGCCTTCAGAGAAAAGACAAAACTCATTATACACCAGAGAACTCACACAGGAGAAAAACCCTATGAATGTTCAGAATGTGGGAGAGCCTTCAACCAAAAAGCACACCTCAGTGTACATCAGAGAACACACACAGGAGAGAAACCTTTTGAATGCAATGAATGTGGCAAAGCTTTCAGAGAAAAATCAACACTGCGTAGACATCAAAGAATTCATACAGGAGAAAAACCTTATGTGTGTTCAGAATGTGGAAGAGCCTTTACCCTTAAGCTGAGCCTTAGTGCTCATCAGAGAATTCATACAGGGGAAAAAACAGATGGATGTACTGTATGTGGAAAAGTCTTCTCCAGAAAATCATACCTCATGTTACATCAGAGAGCCCATGCAAGAGAAAAATTGGAAAAATCATATGAATGTAACGAATGTGATAAAGCATTCTTCCAGAAATCCTATCTCATTATTCATCAGAGAGTTCACACAGGGGAAAAACCCTATGAGTGTAATATATGTGAGAAATCTTTCTCCCAAAAATCATACCTCATTATTCATCAAAGAACCCATACAGGAGAGAAACCCTATCAATGTGACAAGTGTAGCAAAGCATTCAGAGAGAAATCCAAACTCACTGTGCATCAGAAAACTCACACAGGAGAGAAACTCTATGACTGCTCTGAATTGGAAAGAAACTTTCCAGAGGTCAAAGTTCATCATGGATTAGAGAATTTACAGATAAGAGAAAATAAAGAAGTGAAAATGGAAAATCTGTCATAGGAAAATTAAAAATAAATAAAAATAAAAGTGTAAATGGTGATGGGAAGTTGTGCTGTAGCTAGGGTGCTTTTCTGAGGATATGTCAGTTGAGCTTAAAATTCAGCATCAGCCATTTTTGGGTGAAGGTTATTCTCGGTAAAAGGAATAGGAATATCCTCTTTCTTAAAGTGAAAACCTTGGCCTTTGTACTTTTGCATTGTAGATCTATTGAATGATGATTTCCCATCAAAGAGGTTCCTCAATGATGAAATCATTAGAAATCTTGAATGTATGAAAGCTGTCAGTTGAAAGACAAAACTCTTCATAAATGTGGACATAAGTATCGATGGAAATTCAATTATTAATTTCAATAAGCATATTTCCTCAGAAGTGAAGTAAGGGAAGTATGTATGTTTCCAAATTTAGTATCAATTTTAAGTTAAAAATTTAAATATTAATCATTAAAGGAACAACAATTAAAGAAAATATTATAAAATTCCAAATTATTATACTAGTCAGAGCAATGTAGAGAAGATACAACTAGAGTATCACATTCCAGTTTTAAGCAGGAATAACAGTTGATAATGCCAATGTTTCTACCCTAGCCTGATCTGGGAAGACTCTAAGCTTCCAAGCAGGACTATTAACTGCCTAGTAGGCTTTAGAAGACCTATTTAATATGCAAATTCATCAGAGTTTATTTCTGCTTCTTTTGATAAATGCCTACCACATTCAGAAATCTATCAATACCCAGAATGATGTCACCCTTTAATTACCCCCATGGAGATGTGAAAGTTGGTTATCTATACTAATTGGGGCAAATAAAGGGGAATTCTGGTTGACCTTAAGGAAAGGATCTTGAAACTCTCCTTGCTTTGAAATGACAACTAGCAGTTTTTAATCATCATCCCTGTATATTTCTGATGAACATTGAAAGCAAGGCTTTGCATAGCTGAGTAGCCACACCCCTGACCATGGACTACAAAGCACATGACCAACTACTTCGTGAGAATAGCTACTTCCAATGGGACTGCCCAGGGAAATGAGAGCAAGTGGCAAGTTCTTAATAGCTTTCAATATACAACCTGAAACCCAGGTTCTGTAGAAAGAAATTATTACTTTGTGCTTCCATTGAAATGCTTGCCTAAATTCCAAATCTGTCATTTGAAACTTTGGGTTTTGATTATGAAAGAAGTAATGGGAGGTTGGGGCTTAGAATGGTAGTATGTGGGCACATGTGAAAAATGTGAATATTTTAAATTCTCAGTTCACACCGTGTAACCTATATTTAATTTCATTCTCCCCTGAAGAATAATGTCTTAAATAAAGTAAATGAGATAAATGTCTTAAATAAAGACCCTCTAGTGATCTCATCTGAAAATGATGCTTTTTAATGTAAAACATCTTTCATATCCTTGCACCTAACCCCTCTATCCAAATCTATAACTGACATTTTTTTGAAGCAGGGTCTCACTATGTAAGCCATGCTGACCTTATGCTTGTGATCTTCCTGCCTTTGAAACTTGAGTGCTGATAGTACAAGCATGTACTACCACATGCAGATCTTTAATAGAATTTTTTTATCTAAGCACTATATGTGTTTTCTAAACATCAGTTTGTTGAATCCTTCAAATGAACCCCATAAGTTATTGTTCTCGTTATCCTGCTCATTTTTCAGATTTGGAAACAGGCAGAGAAAAATTCAGTGACTCTTTAAAGGAAGCACAACCAGTAAGTGGTAAATAAGATACTTAAACCAAAGAGAATCTATGTTCTTGATTACTATACCATTGTTCCACACCCCAGAGTGATCTTGGATCTCTAGATTAGAGCTATGAAGTTATGGAGGAAAAGAATGAATGGGAGTACTATCAGGTACTAGAAAATATGAAGAAAATTAAAGCATGTGATAGGCAGTAGATCTTGCATTATTTATAGATGCCATTTTTATTAAATGCACAAAAGAAAAAATGGGATCTCTATCCTTATGAAATCTGAGTCACCACTCAGTATTGCTTGAGTCAGTTTTCAGATGCACATCACATCCCTTGAGCCATTCAGACATATCATGACCAGCACAATGCCGGCTCCAAGAATCCCTGGGAAAGAAAAAGAGGAAGGGAAAATGAAGTGGGCAAGTTGATGAAGCAGTAGCATCATTACTTGTGGCTGTCCAAAAATCCAGACCATCCCCATGAACTTACCAGGCTTTCATACTCTTATGTAAGGTTACAACCCGCTTGGCACACATGATGTCATCCAGAATATGGCGGTTGAGGAGGTCTGATGGAGGGAGGGAAGAATGGGGTGACCTGGTGCACTAGGTACATAGTAAAGTGTTTGAGGGCCCTAAGCTTTCTGGATTTCTTAGGGCCTAAATAACCTTATCTATGATGTTGGCAAATTGTAGATGACTTTCATTTTCTGCTAGGTAGTCATAAACTTCTTCACCTACCATGTTGACTGGTATTATACAATCTTAACTCATGTTGAATGTTCCTGTTTGACTTTGACTATCATGTTGACTGGTTATGAATAACCCCAACCACCACAATGAGGCACCTCTATTTCATAAGGACCAAGTTTCCTGTTCCCCAAATATCAAGAAAATTTCAGCTTGCATTTTAAATGAGGTTGGGGAGGTGATAGGTATTTGAATTATTTATGATGTAAACAATCTCTTAGTATGGACTGGTTAAAGATTCAGGAAGCATCCTCTATCAACCCAGATAATTTCTTCCTTTTCTATTATTTTTCTGCCTCAGCAAAACATTAAGATTTAAAAGACATTCCTGCCAAATGTGGCAGTACATGCCTTTAATCCTAGCATTCAGGAGGCAGAGGCAGGAGAATCTCTGAGCTTGAGGCCAGCCTAGAGACAGACTCTATCTCGAAACAAACAAATAAAACCAAGAACAAAAGACATTGCTTTCGGTGTACGACATGGGGCCAGATAGGGCTTCTGTGTACCCCCAGGGATGCCTTACCATTACAATTCATGTGGCAGAGGTTATGGGTGGGTGTGACATCATTGTTACACCACCAGGCAGAGTTCAGCTGGAAAATACCATATTCACTGCTACCATCTGGATTGTGGTCCACAAAGGAGGTGTCAAAGCCACTTTCATAGTGTGCCACGCACAGCCCTGGGCCATAGGGAGAGTAGTTAGGAAGTAGGCATACACATAAGAATAAGGAAGGCTAAGAGAAGAGGGGAGAATACAAATATATTTGTCATCTTAGTTGTGAAGCTGGTGTTCTTAGATTGGTTGTGGATTGTTGATTCTGGTGAACTATCATTGATGCTGGTGGTGAATGGTGATAGTTGTGATGATATTGATGGTAATGATGGTGTTAATGGTAGATACAAAGATTGTAAAGACAATGATGATGACAACTTTACAGTTAAACTAGTCATCATAACCAGGTGGTGACTGAAAAGAATGTGTCTAGCCAAAAACGATGAAAAATCACAAAGGGGGCATGGGTCTGAGGGAAGTAGGTAAATTGGGGTATGGATAAGACTTGGGGCAATTGAAATCTTACAGTCTCCAACAGTGTGGCCTCTGAAGCCATTGAGTCCAGCCTTCTCCAGCTTCCTTGCTAGCTCACAGCGTTCATAAATCTTGGCATCCATAGTAGCAACCATCAGTGTGGCCAAGATCACTATCACAGTACCCCAGGTCTGCATGACACCCAAAAGCCCTTCTATCTGATTCCTTGCCTCAGACTCATCCTGTGATCATCAAAAATTGGAACATTCCGGAACTCTGGGCTCTATAAGCACCAGTCTGAACTATAGATTCTGGAACACAGAAGCTAGAGGGTTGGGGGCTGACTATACCACTTTCCCTAATGCCAACTCTTTGAGATACCAAGAGACATAAGAGGAAAATCAAACATTAACATATATGCAAAAATAAAGGGAGATAAAGACAGGAAGAAACTCAGAAATGTCAGAAAGATACAGGGAGAGAAGGATTGTGTATATACAAAAGATATACAGACCTTGGGTACTTGTCCTCAGAGTAGGCCTACATTTCTCTACATTCTTTAATACTGCCCTACCTTGTCCTAGCCTTGCTAATCCTACTTTGACATATGGCTACCTCCTTTTCTACTCACTCTGATACTTGGTTCCCCTATTACCCCCCTCTGCTGAGTGGTTAGTTCTGTCTTCTACACTGTGTTTACTGTCACCCCTGGTTCCTTATGCTATGCAGAACATGACCATCATGCTCTCCCTTTACCCCTCATTACTTTTATTTACTCCGTAGTCTCAGTCCGTTTGTACTGCTATAGCAGGATACCCAAGACTAAGTAATTCATTAAGAACAGAAATACATTTCCTCATAGTCCTGGAGGCCAGTAAGTCCAAGATTACAATGATGGCATCTGATGAGTGCTTTCTTGCCTTATTCTCACATGGTGGAAGGCAAAAGGATAAGAGAGAATCCATTTCTGCAAGGTCTTTTGGTAGATATCTTAGGTTTACTAGTGTTGTGATGAAATACTATGACCAATAAGACTTGGGACAGAGAGGGTTTATTTTTATCACAGTTCCATTTAGTAGTTCATCATTAAAAATAGGACAGGAACTCAAACAGGGTAGGATACTGGAGGCAGAAGATGATACAGAGGGCATGGAGGGGCACTGCTTATTGACTTGCTTCCATGGCTTGTTCAGCCTGCTTTTTTATAGAATCCAGGACCACCAACTCAGTGATGGAACCACACACAATGGGTTGGGCTCTTCCCCATCAATCACTAATTAAGAAAATGCCTTACATGCTTACAAAGTTCATGTAAGTCCAATCCTATGAAGGCAATTTCTTAATTGATGTTTCCTCCTCTCAGATGACTTTGACTTGTGTCAAATTGGCATAAAACTATCCAGCACACTACCCACATTAATTTATTCATGAAGGTAAATCCCTCATGGCCTAAACACCTCTCCAAATTTCCCATCATCCAAGGCATTGAGGATTATATTTCTGTGTTGGCGGAGACCATTCGTTCATTCCCCAGTCACTCAGATCTGAAATAAATACACAGAAACTATATTACTTGCAATATGTTTGGCCAATAGCTTAAGCATCTTTCTAGCTAGCTCTTATATCTAAATTAACCCATTTCTATTAATCTGTGTATTGCCACGTGGCTATGGCTTACCAGGCAAAGTTCCAGCGTTTGTCTCCTCCATCAGCTACATGGCTTCCCATTGATTCTGCCTTCTTTCTCCCAACATTCAGTTGAGTTTTCCCACTTAGCTCTATTCTGCTAAGCCACTGGCTGACATAGCTTTATTCATTAACCAATAAAAGCAACACATATACTAAAGGAATTCCCATACCATTTCCCCTTTTCTGTCTAAATGAAAAGGAAGATTTTAACTTTAACATAGTAAAACTACATATAACAAAACAGGTATCAAGCAAGAATTACAGTTACAATATTTCTATTTACTTTATCTTTTATCATAACTAAGGGAAACTATAACTATCTATTCTTAACTCCATCAAAGACTCCAGAAAGATATAATATTACCTAAGTAAACAGGAAATGCATTGTAAGCAACTTACAAAACTCTAGAATTGGCAGAGACATCTCAATGTCTGGTCAGTGACTCAAAGTTCCTCTGTATTGTTAGAGCATCCATCTTAAGCCTATAGGCTCATAGTATTCAGCAGACTTTTCTGCAAAGCAGGAAATTTGAAGATCTGTTTTGCCTAGTAATGGCAAAATTCATCAGTTGCTTTTTTCTGTGTCCTGCAAAATTTCTGGCAGTTCTTTCATGAAGCAAGAACCCCAAAGGACCGTCTCACATTTAGGCAAGTTCAGCAGTCATTTTTCTATGGGTCCTGCATGTCCAGTTCATGCAGCATAATATCAAGCAGTCCCGGCAAGAGCAGTTCTTGCCCAAATGACTAACAAACTCCATAAGGAGCCTCTACTATGCCCATCAGCCTCTTGAAGTAGATTGGTGCTGCCAGGAGCAGATGTGTCTCATTATCATGAAGTCTTAAGTTCTTAAAACATTTTAAATGCCATATTATTTAGGTCTTTGAAAGGCTTGAAGATTATCTATATAACTGAAATATATCTCTATATATCTAGAAAACCTAACTAGCATGACTACAAGCTTGACTATTATAGATGGTTATCTATTAACCTGTATTTCGTAATTATACATTACATTTTTAAATGAATTGCACAAACACAATACCATAATCAAGAGCAGAAGTATACATATAACCAAATTGACCTTAAATTTGTATCAATAAATTAAGATCCATACGAATGTAAATCTCTATAGCATATCCTCCTTTAATGTAAACAAACATTTATAGAAAATATTTGGGAATTTGGATGTAGTTCTCTCCAAACTGCTTCCTGCTTTTTGTTGGGCGAAGTATTTTATTTTGGGGAGCTTTCACGGACACCTTTTGAGTGGTCTTGGTCCATAAAACCACATTAGTCTGGAAGGAATCCAAAGGTTCTCATCCTCTGTGGAAACAAAAGCAGAACCTCTTTTCCAAAGCAATATATCCTTAGACCCAAATTTAGAAGTCAAGATACCTTTAAAATATATATGTTGGTTTGGCTTAGCAGTCCCCAGAATCAAATGTCTCTCTGCAGTGAAAAAATTCAAAGATAACACAATAGTTTACATAATCCAAACTCTCTGTATATATTCCATTTTTACATGACTTGTTTTCCTTATTCTATTACTTTTCCTACAAATTTAATATTTATTTTATTATCTTTAGTCCTTTAACCTATGACTGTCTGTATTCTTTTATATTATAACTGACTACACTCTTTTTTCTCTCTCTCAAGCCTATGTACATTTATTCAACACTGTGACCCATTTAGAGGTCTTTTCCATCTGGATTTGTCTTTATTGCATGCATATCTGTAATTATTTTTTGACTAGGAGCGCTTTTTTTCTTTTAAATGCTAAGTGGGCTTGACTAGGACCAACTCTGCAGTCCTGCCTGCTTGCTCTGCCCAGTCCAACATGGCGGAGGCATATTCACTGCCTCTGAGACTGCTGGGTGAGAGCTGTCCTCACCACCTCAATTCTGGGTAGCACTGTGCAACATATAAACCCCTTTTTGTGAGCAAAGGCTAAATCTGCCATGCAGCACACTGCACGGCCTAGAAATATCTCTGTGTATGGCAGTGGGAATTCACAGATCCAGTCCTGTCACCTGCCCAGGTAGGGGGTGCTGAGCAATGGGCATGGTCTCAGCTACTTTCCTCATAACCCGGAGTGGGCATAAAAGCACCCAGACCCACAAACCCCATTTAAGTGCTCCATAGCCAGACCTCTCAAAAGAGTCAGAGCCATTTGTGCTGGCAAACCAGGAAGCCACTGCATGGTTCTTTGTTGCTAATGCTGAATCAGTAAGACCTCTCTTAACAGAGCCACATCAGAGCCCATTCAAAAAAAAGTGCTGGTTACCAAGAAGCCATGCTTAGCTCTGTTATTTTGTGTCTAGAATTGCTTTCCAAGATTTCTCAGGTTTTACATGGATATAGTCCACCACATTGGCGCCAATCTGTTTGTAGAGGTCACTCATTTGTTCCCCAATTGCTCAGACCTGAAATAAACACATAGAAACTATATTATTTGCAATCATATTTGGCCAATAGCTTAAGCGTCTTTCTAGCTAGCTCTTATATTTTAAATTAACCCATTTCTATTAATCTGTGTATTGCCAGAATAGGCTGTGGCTTAACAGACAAAGTTTCAGTGTCTGTATCCTCCATCAGCTACATGGCTTCCCATTGACTCCACCTTCTTTCTCCCAGAACTTTAGTTTTCCCACCTACCTCTATTCTGCTAAGCCACTGGCCGAAACAGCTTTAATCAATAAAAGCAACACATATACAGAAGGACTTCCCACACCATTTCTGGCATGTAGATTTTTTCAACATTTTATTTATATGTATGTGAGGGAGATGGGGAGGGAGGGAGGGAGAGAAAGAAATAAAATATAAATATGAATCATTTCATGATGCTGACACAATCCCCACAATCCACTCCACTCCCAAAGGCACACCTCTGAACACTGCTACATTGAGGGGCTCTTAAAATCTAAACCAAACAGTCATTCCATTGCTCTGTCACACATCCTCCTGCATTCCCTTCATTCCACTGCTCACTCATCTCCATTCCATCACTTTTTGTTTCTCTTTGTGCTCCTTCACTCCAAATTTGGACTGTACTCATCACTATTAAACACCTCTACTAGTCCCATGTATCCTGTTTACCTTCATTCACATTTTTTAAGAAAGAAAATGCTAATGTACTCAGATCCCTTCCAGAATTTCTATAGAATAATAAACAAATAAAGAGTATTATTGAGTGGAAGTTATAGATATCCAACTTTGGGAGCTTGTGACCTTAGCAAGTACTGATCTCTGGAACATAATATCTTTATCTAACAGATGAGAGCAATGGGACTATGGTAATGACTATTTGAGGCAGTTCAGTTTATTCATCACACAGTATATGGCACACAGGTCACATTTATACTCTTCCTGTGCCTGTTGCCAGAACCTTTCACTGACTTTCTTTTTCCTTTAAGATAAGTTCTTCTCAAAACCAGATTGCAATTCATTTCTTAATTGCAACTTTTCCTTTTCATTAAAAAGTTCTATATAAATAGCAGCTTATAGGCTGTAGCTATGCAGGGATCATAAGTCTACTCACTTTTCTGAATTATTCAGAAAACTGTAACTTTTCCCTTTCTTCTGCCTCTTCTCCAAGCATGTGTTTCTGGACACTTTCGTCTCTTCCCACCCCTAGCTTTTTGGGTTTCCTTATTTTTTCTCTAAAGCCTCCCTTCCCACCTTCCTACAATGTGACTGCTAGTCTGCCACATTACTGACCTCCAAGCTAGTTTCAAACAGCCTTTTCTGAAAAAAAAAAGTGTTTGTGTGTTTGATTTTCCTTAAATAATGATCAAAAATTCACTTAGCACCTCCATGTAGCAGATATTGTTCTACATCCTCTACAATTATCTACTTATTTGTCACCACCACATTAATGAAGCAGATATTGGTATCCCTATTTTATAGATGAGGAAACAGTGCAGAGAAATTAAGAGCTGTACCATATGTCAAACAGCTAGCTGGAGTGCTTTTGCTCTACCGAGATAGAAATCTTGGATAGGATGAAAAGACCATTAGAACCAGTGCTAATTAAATGATGTGAATGAAAGAGATATGTCAGGCTGGTCCCAGAGTAAAGTGGATGTTACTGTGCTAGGAAAGGATATAAGCACATTTATATGCATATGGACTATTATATACATATAGATATGATAAAAACCCATTTATTACAACTATTCTATACTAAGTTATAATTGTCCTGCTATACCTAGACCTACTAATAAAAGTTAAAACTAATAATGTACAAAAAACAGAGGGAAATTTTGAGTGGGTGAAAAAAATCTCTTCAAACACTATTCTTTGGAAGATTTTGTTTACCTCATTGTTTAGCAGGAATAGACAGATGGCGGTGGCAGCAGGTGGTACCCTTTAGTGGCGTAGTCTTTGTGAAGGCTTCTGGTATATGAACCTTTAGCTCTACAAGTATTTGCACTAATCACAGCCATTTGCTTTAGACAATCATAGCCTTGCCTCTTAGCACCAATCATAGCTATTGCGGTTTGTGTTTGAACCAATTACAGTCTTACCTTTTTAACACCACTCATAGCAAACCCTCTGCTAGGCCAATTGAGGAAATGTTCCACTTCAAGTTGTAGGGTGTTTTTGAGTTCTCCAAGTTTTGTGGTAGCAAAAGCTATAGAACAAACCATCTCAAGCAAGCCTATTTGAAGTTGTGCCACCACTTGCTGCAGCCACCAGCTGACTTGCCACCAAACACAGAGAAAAAGTAAATTTTTTCAAAGACCAGTGATTGAAAGTCTTCTAGCCTGCCCATTAAGATGTGATGGTTTTCTTTGAACTGTCCAGCACCATTTAAAAAGAATAGTTTGTTGAGTACACTGCAAAGGAGCAGTGAAATGGGCAGTAAGTAACTGCTTGCAGCTTTATATTAATTTTAAGCTCAATATACAATGTTAGATTTCTTCATCTCTCTTAAGGTTCCCCAAGATGTCCAGAATAAAATATGAAAGGCCTGTCCCTGGTTGAGAAAGTCCTACACCATGTAGTCAATGCCCACACCTCCTCCCCATTCCCAATGACAGACTGCTTTCTCTGAAGAGGCAGAGACATTGTCAGCCACCACTCAATACACTATCATACTCTACTCAGTGTGTGTTTGTGACCCCATGTAGCTGTTAATTTTTCAGCTTGTTGTCTACAGAGTCCTATGGTCCTTTGTATGCTAGAATGCAAACTCACAACTCCAGACAATGGATGGAGCCAGGGATTTTCCCCTAAACTCCTACTCTAGCGTGTAAAGCATTCTGCCCGCATTGTCTTCCTGATAATTACATCTGCCACCCCGTGGCTATTCTCTTAATTCACCACATGAAATTCCTCCTTGTTAGAATATTTTTCTTAATTGGACACTCCCTTTCTCCACCCTATCACAAAAAGAAATGGTGCCTGGCGTCTTAGAAATGCTGATCTCTGCATAATAAACACCAACTCTGCCACACCGCCCAGGGAGGGTAGAAGAGACAACAAGAGAAAGACGATTATTTTTTCCCTTCGGTTACGTCACCGACACTGTCCGCTACACTCTGCGCCTGCGTTGGGGCTGGGCGCCTTTGAGGCGCCATGTTGACTATTGGCGGATGCTGTCTCAAAGGCATTACTGAGCATGCGTATAACAAGCTGCGGTCCCCGTTTAGGCGACTGGGGCAGCTAATAGGTCCGAGGCGGAAATGTTTTTCTGTACTGTTCTTCTAAAGATCTTCTCAACATCCTGCAGAAAATCTGGTTGAGTAAGGTCGAGGGTCTAGCGCCTGGGGTCGCGAGCTGAATGGTGGGGAGTTCTAAGGGATGAATGAAGGGAGGTTCGTGAGTGTCATTGATGTGAGCGACTGGGATGTGGAATGATGGGGGCTTGAAAGTACAGTGAATCAGGGTCTATGGACTTAATAGAGGACAAAGTTATGAGGCTAGTTAGGATTAGGTAAATCTTATTAAATTTTGGCTTTTACACATTTTGCAGCACAGCGATAGCCCCTCTTTAGACGCGCCCCCACGTCTCTGTCTGCCAGTGTGGGAATTGCAGGGAAGGATGCTGGATCAGCATCTAAAGACTTCTTTGTAGCCTGAGCTAGACAGCCCCAGTGAGGTGAGGGAGAATAAAAGCATCTATAAAACCTTAGCAGGCTTTGACTAGTTTGAGGTCTGAGAGGGATAGACAGGGACTAAAGTTTGTGAAAATTGAGGTAGTTTTTAGGGTCTAATAAAGTAACATTTGAGTTATAAATTAATTGGAAAATAGAGGGGACTATGTCTTACTTACTAGTTAATATTTTTGTACATTTAACATGTATTCTCGCGATTTTATAAACCCTTTTCATTTAGAAAATTAATTCATCTTAAAATATTTTCTATAAAATTTTCTAAACTTTAACTTGAGCTTTGTATACCACAAAACATGTAGATAATAAGCGTACAGTTCCACACATTATGTTAGCAACTGTGTAGCATTTCATCCTGAATTTCTACTTATTATGATATTGTAAGTTATATAAATAGGATTTCTTATCTTTGGCATTAATAAATTCAGTTCTATGTATCTCTGTGGTATAGTACTGACTTAGCATGCACAACGGCCTAGTACTAGGTTCTATCCTCAGTACTACAAGGAAACACACACACACATATGCCTTTTTGCTCATATGACATAATGAAAATATACAGGTTATTATTAAAACTTATAATTACTGGACATGGTGATGCACCCCTTTAATTCTAGCATTTGGGATGCAGAGGTAGGCAGATCTCTAAGTTCAAGCCAGTACCAGGGCTATGTAAAGAGACCCTATAATTTGTAAAACAAATTATAATTGCCCATACTCTTCCAGAGAGTGACCTTCTGACCAGCTCATGTGAGGGGATTTCTGGGCAGATGATTGTAAGTGCTATAAATCTAATTGTCTAATCCTATATTCTACTCTGCTTATTCCAGCTCAACCTTCATATATCTGGTTTCCCAAGAAAAGCAGAAAATGGCCAAACTCCAGGTAAGTATGTTGTTTATCTGTTCCTATAGTTTTTCATAGGCGTGATTAGTTATATATAAATCAATACCACAAACTGGGAAACTATAAATTACTGGGATCAGAGAAAATGAAAAATAGCCAATTAAGGACAAGTTAGATTGTTGATGCATTGAGTATTTAAAGGTAACAGATACAGATGCTTCTTAGCTCATAATGATTTTATGTCCTGGAGTTATGTCAACTCAAAATTGAAAATTTATTTAATACCCTTATCCCACTAATCATCATGGCAACATGGAATACAGTGGTATGTATAGGTTGTTTCCTAGTGATCACATTGCTTACTGGGAGCTGTTGCTCAATGCTGCTGCCTCACATCTCATGAGAGAGTAGAGTATTGCTTATCTTTAACTCCAAGTACAGTTTCTGTTTAATGCATACTATTTTTCACCATTGTAAAGTTTTTTAAAAAGTTAATTCTTTTGTTAAGATTAATTGTGAGTTTCCAGTCTATCTTTGAGCTTTCTGATGCTATATGGAATTGTAACCAGTACCTTTGCTTGCTTTATTCATTAGGATAGAGCATACCAAGGCCTCAACCAAAGTTTTTTGGAATTGTATTTTGGGGCATTTCTTTGCAGTATTTTCATGTGGAATTGTCTTCAATAATAGACTGGTAATAAATGTGTCCCTGGTTTCCTGCAGTTATTTCCCACAACATTCCCTAGAGAGAATGAAGAAAGAATAGTTTGGAAATGAAATCTCTTAGGAAAGTTGCTTCTCTTTCAAATGATTTTCCGGAAATAACTTCCTAGTGGGATTTTCAATTCTCTTGTATCCAGAAGAGAGATTCCTCAAGATATTTACAACCTACCATCTTTTTTTCAGTGTTCAGTTTTTTTTTAATTACAGTGAAATTTTACTCCTGTACAAGTTCATAAATGCTAACAAATGTAGACTGGTATAGCTAACTGATCAGTGAGATGGAGGGTAATTTTATCTGCCCCAAAAGCTATCTGATGCTGTTCTCTATAGTTATATCATATCCTATCTGGTAAACTCAGGAAACTATAGATCTATTCTGTGCCATTTTGTTTTCTCAAGTGTGTCATATAAAGTGGGGACATGTATTCATAATCTTATTTTGAAATTACATATTTGCTTTTAAGATGATTGATTTACATGCAGTTTGAAGAATATGAACATAATGTTCATGGATAATGCAGAGAGGGCCTCTATACCCATTCATTACATCTTTTGGAACTATAGTACAATATCACAGACAGGATATTGACATTGACATGATCAAGCCCAAAATATTGCATCTCCTTAAGACTCCTTCAAGGCCACATTCACTACTCCCTAATGCCAACCCCAGACCTGGACTGTTTGAAACTCCTATCTGATCTCTATTTCAGGACTTTCATTATTTCATGAATATGATGTAAATGAGATCATCTGGTAACAAAAACTACACAAAGTCCTGTCTGACCTCTCCAAATCAGTTATCTTCTGGGCAGGATGGCATATAACTGTGATCATAGCATTTAGAAGGCTGAGACGAGAGGATCATGAGTTCCGGGCTACTCTGAGCTACATAGCAGGATTCTATCTCCAAAATACAAAAACTGAGGATGTAGCCCAATGGTAGAATACCTACCTATAATGGCCAAGACCCTGGGCTCACTTCTCAACACTACGAAAAATTATTGGTGGTTATCTATCTCTGTTCTGATTTTTTAAAAAGAATATTGAGCATAGTTGTATATATTTACTGGATACTGTTCTGGCTAGTGTGTTTTTTTTTTTAACTTGATACAAACTAGAGTCACCTGGGAAGAAGAAGGCTTAATTGAGGAAATATCTCCATCTGATTGGCCTTATGGGGCATTTTCTTGATTAATGACTGATGTGTGAAATTCCAGCCCACTATGGATGGTGCCACTCCTAGGTAGCACCATCCTGGGTTATATAAGAAAGCAAGGTGTTAGGAAACAGATACAAAATGATGCTATTTACATATTGTGAAATGCTTACATCAAACCTAACACATCACCTCAAATATTTTTCATTTAACTCTGTCTAACAACATATTCTATAATTTGACCAATATCTCCCAATCCCCCCCCAGCCTCTAGTATTTACCATTCTACTTTCTGCTAGTATTGAGTTTGATTGTTTTAGATTCTACATGTAAGTGATAATATATAGTCTTTTTCTGTCCATTTGTTTTATTTCATTTAGCATAGCACCCTCCAGGTTCATCCACATTGTAATAATGACATAATTTCCTGACCTTTTTTTTTGAGAAGGGTCTTACTGTGTAACCTTGGCTAGTCTGAAATTCCCTATGTAGACCAGGCTATCCTCAAACTCACAGAGAACTGCCTGCCTTTGCCAAAGTGTTGTGATTAAAGGCATGTGCCCTATTTTGGTATGGTGACTAGTGCTGCCATAAACTTGGGAATGTAGATGTCTCCTGAACATAATTAAATATTTTGTCTACACATACAAGTCAAATTACTGGATTGCATGAAAATTCTATTGTCAGGGTTCTTTTAGAAATCTTTACATTAATTTCTATAATGGCTGTACTAAGTTCTATTTCCTACTGACGATGGACAACAGTTGTCTTTTCTTTATATCCTAGGTAACCCTTCTAATATTTTTGATAATAGCTGTTCTGATAATTCATGGTTTTAATTTATATTTCTGTAATGATGAGTGATATTGAATATTTTTCACACATTATCTGTTGGCCATTTGTGTGTCTTGTTTTTGTCTTTTTTTAGACAGTATCATAGAAATATATGTTCAGATTACCTGCTCATTGTCCAGTAGAGTTGTTTGCTTGCTATTGGGTTGAGTTCCTAATATTTTTTGGTTATTAATAATTTATCAGAAATAATTGCTTTTAAATAATCTAAATATAGTTTTAAATATTTTCCAATCCACAGGTTTGCCTCTTCGCTCGGTTAACTATTTCTTTCCTAATGCAGAAGTTTTTTCATTTAATCCTACATATGTATCATTTTTGTTGTTGAGCCTTAGGGGTTAAATCCCAAACCAATTATTTCCCAGACAAATGTTGTGTAGTTTTACACCTTTGTTTCTTACTTTTTAAAAAATTTTTAAGGTCTTAATATGTAACCCAGTGTGGTAGTTTGAATGAAAATGGCCCCATAGGCTGCAAAAGAAATCAGAGAAACATCACCCTTCACAATAGCCACAAATAACATAAAATATCTTGAGGTAACTCTAACCAAACAAGTGGAAGACCTATATGACAAGAACTTTAAATCTTTGTAGAAGTAAATTGAAGAAGACACCAGATAATAGAAAGATCTCCTATGCTCTTGGGTATGTAGAATTAACATAGTAAAAATGGTATCTTACCAAAAGCAATCTACAGATTCAATGCAATGCCCATCAAAATCCCAGCAAAATTCTTTACAGACCTCAAAAGAACGGCACTCAACTTCATATGGAAAAAAAACAAAAAACCCAGGATAGCCAAAATAATCCTGTACAATAAAGGAACTTCTGGAAGCATCACAATCCCTGACTTCAAATTCTACTACAGAGCTACAGTACTGAAAACAGCCTGGTATCAGCACAAAAACAGACAGGAGGACCAATGGAACCAAATCAAAGACCCAGATATCAATCTACACATCTACAAACACTTGTTTTGACAAAGAAGCAAAAAATATCAAATGGAAAAAGGACTGCATATTCAACAAATGGTGCGGGCATTACTGGATATCAACATGTAGAAGAATGAAAATAGACCCATATCTATCACCATGCACAAAACTCAAGTCCAAATGGATCAAAGACCTCAATTTAAAACTAACCACACTGAACCTCTTAGAGAAAGTGGGAAGTACACTTGAATGAATTGGCACAGGAGACCACTTCCTAAATATAACCCCAGTAGCACAGACACTGAGAGAAACAATTAATAAATGGGACCTCTTGAAACTGAAAAACTTCTGTAAAGCAAAGGACAAGGTCAATAAGACAGAGTGGCAGCCTACAGAATGGGAAAAGATCTTCACTAACCCCACATCTGACAGAGTGCTGATCTCAAAAGAACAAATAATCCAGTAAAAAAAGATGGGGTAAAGACCTAAACAGAGAATTCTCAATAGATTAATCTAAAATGGCTGAAAGACACTTAAAGAAATGATCAACATCCTTAGCCATCAGAGAAATGCAAATCAAAACAACTCTGAGATTCCATCTTACACCTGTAAGAATGGCCAAGATCAAAAACACTGATGACAACTTGTGCTGGAGAGGTTGTGTGGTAAAGGAAACACTCCTCCATTGCTGGTGAGAGTGCAAACTGGTATAGCTGCTTTGGATATCAGTATGGCAATTTCTTAGAAAATTAGGATATACCCTACCTCAAGATCCAGCAATGCTACTTTTCAGTATATACCCAAAGGACGCTCAATCATACCACAAGGACATGTGCTCAGCTATGTTCATAGCAGCATTGTTTGTCATAGCCAGAACCTGGCAACAATCTAAATGCCCCTCGACCGAAGAATGGATAAGGAAAATGTGGTACATTTACACAATGGAGTACTACACAACAGAATAAAAACCAATGACATCTTGAAATTTGCAAGCAAATGGATGGATCTAGAAAACATATTGAGTGAGACCTCCAAATAAGTATTTTTCTTAAACGATAAACCTCTCTGCCGACACAAGAATCCCAATCGGACAAGATTAGAAGATGCCCATGTTAAATGGCTGCCAGCACTCCCAGGTGGCCCATACTGGGAAAGGGAAAGAGGGAAAAGGGGAGACCACATTTTATTCTCTGGGGGGAGGTTTAAATAGCCTATGGGAGTGGTCTTGACCTTCCCTGGGGAAAGGTTACCATTTGGTGGGCTTTCTTGACCCTCCCTGGGGAGGGGTCACCATTAGGTGGGCTTTCTCAGAGGTGGAGATTGGACTGAGACAACTCCCAGGAAAAGGAGCTTGGAATAGAATTTTCTGTCCAGCATTTCAAAACTGGATGCCAGGGGGCTGGGGTGAAGCCCCTGACTAAATAGTAACCCAGACCCAGAAAGACAAATATAATATGTACTCACTAATAAGTGGCTTTTAGACAAAAAGCAAAGAAAAACAGCCTGCAAATCACAATCCCAGAGAACCTAGACCATAATGAGGACCCTAAGAGAGACATACATGGATCTAATCTACATGGGAAGTAGAAAAAGACAAGATCTCCTGAGTAAATTGGAAGCATGGGGACTATAGGAGAGGGTAGAAGGGGAGTGGAGAGGAAGGGAGGGGAGTGGAGAAAAATATATAGCTCAAAAGAAAACATTTTTAAAAACAAATAAAAATGACATAGATCAGAAAAAAAGAAGAAAATGGCCCCATAGGCTCATAGGGACTGGTACTATGTGGAGTTGTGGCCTTCTCTGAGTATGTGTGATCTTCTTGGAGGAAGTGTGTCACTGTGAGTGGGCTTTGAGATCTCAGAAACCCAAGCCAGGCCGAGTGTGTCTCAGTCACTTCCTGCTGCTTGAAGATCCAAATGTAGAACTTTCAGCTCCTTCTCTAGCACAATCTCTGCCTACACACCACCATGCTTCCTGTTGTGACCATAATGGGCTAAAACTCTGAGACTGTAAACCAGTCCCAGTTAAATATTTTCCTTTCTAAGAGTTGCCATGGCCACTGTGTCTTTTCACAGCAATAGAGACCCTAATTAAAAACCCCAGGTCAGCCTGAAACCTACTGTAATGCCCTGTCTGGCCAGAAACTCTTGATCCTCCTGCCTTTCAACATTTGGGTATTATTTTTTATATATTCTTTTATTTTTCATTCAAATTTTACACTTCCTCCCCTTCTCCCAGTCCCCGCTCACTCCCTCAATAACCCTCCTCCCTCCCCCTGCTTCCTTAAGAGGTGGCAGGATACCCTGCCCTGTGGGAAGCCCAAGGCCCTCCCCCCTCCATCCCGGCCTAGGAAGGTGTTCATCCATAGAGACTAGGTTCCCAAAAAGCTAATACATGCAGAAGAGATAGGTCCCAGTGCCATTATCATTGGCTTCTCAGCCACCATTGGCAGCCACGTTCAGAGATTCCGGTTTGATCATATGCTCATTCAGTCCTGGTCCAGCTGGATTTGGTGAGCTCCCATTGGATCAGGCATACTGTCTTGGTTGGTGGACCAGCCTCTCCCGATCCCGACTTCCTAGTTCATCTTCTCCCACCTTCTGCTCTTCGACTGGACCTTAGGAGCTCAGTCCATTGCTCTGATGTGAATGTGGGTCTCTGTCTCTATCTCCATCGGAAATTTCTATGGTAATGATCAAGATATTCATCAATATGACAATGGGACAAGGCTAGATCAGGCACCTTCTCCTCTGCAGCCCAAGTACCTAGCTGGGGACATTCCTGTGGACATCTGTGATCTCCTATAGAGGCAAGACTCTTGCCAATCCTAAAATGACTCCTTTAATGTAGATATCTTCTTCCCTTCTCCAATATCCACCCTTCCTCTATCTCCATTAGCATTTTAATGTCTAGTTTCTTGAGTTCTTTGTATATTTTGGAGATCAGACCTAGGTCCGATGTGGGGTTAGTGAAGATCTTCTCCCATTCAGTAGGGTGCCTTTTTGTCTTAATGACAGTATCCTTTGCTTTACAGAAGCTTCTCAGTTTCAGGAGGTCCCATTTATTCATTGTTGCTCTTATTGTCTGTGCCACTGGGGTTTTACATAGGAAGTGGTCTCCTGTGCCCATGTATTGCAGGCTACTTCCCACTTTCTCTTCTATCAGGTTAAGTGTGGTAGGATTTATAATTGAGATCTTTAATCCATTTGGATTTGAGTTTTGTGCATGGAGATAGATAAGGATCTATTTTCATTCCCCTACAGGTTGACATCCAGTTATGCCAGCACCATTTGTTAAAGATGCTTTCATTCTTCCATTGTATACTTTTAGCTTCTTTGTCAAATATGAGGTGTTCATAGGTTTGTGGATTAATATCTGGTTCTTCGCTTCGATTCCATTGGTCAACATCTCTGTTTTTATGGCAATACCAAGCTGTTTTCATTACTGTAGCTCTGTAATAGAGTTTGAAGTCAGGGATGGTAATGCCTCCGGAAGTTCCTTTATTGTATAGGATTGTTTTGGCTATCCTGGGCTTTTTGTTTTTCCATATAAAGTTAGTTATTGTTCTCTCAAGGTCTATGAAGAATTTTGTTGGGATTTTGATGGGGATTGCATTGAATC
>PVIU01022575.1:0-29096 GCA_004026605.1 Ondatra zibethicus
GAGAGAGAGAGAGAGAGAGAGAGAGAGAGAGAGAGAGAGAAAGAGAAAGGGGAGAGGAGGAAAGAGGGGAGAGAGGGGAAAGGGAGAAGGGGAGGGGGGAGAGAGAGAGAGAGAGAGGAAAGAAGAGAAAGGGAAGAGGAAGAGAGAGGGGGAGAGAGGCTGCCTCTCTGAGAGGGAGACCAGAGAGAGAGAGAGTGGGGGTCTGAGGCGGGAAGCTGGAAGGGAGTGGGCGTGGCTTTTCTCTTAAAGAGACAGGACAGAACATTACATTCCCAGCTCTTTTTTATAATAAAAAGTGGGGGGGATTAGGCACCATAGGTTGAAGGAATTGGGGAGGCAGATTCTCAAGACTGGGGGGGACTGCCCCCAACCATGGTCTTCAAGGCAGTGGTTGTTCGCTTCACTGGCATTCACCTGTGGATTGTTTCCCTCAGCTTTAATTGTGTTTGGAATGGTCTGGGGCCAATCCATCCGTGACTGAGGGCCCAGGGTCCCTCAGATCCTTCTTTCTCTCTTTTTTTTCCCATTTCTTTTTTTTTCCTCGTAAAAGGCTGCTCGGAGCGGCCTCTGGCCTCCCTGGCTTCCAGTCTCTACTGGATTCAGGCAGGCCTTACCTTCCCTCTCATGGCCATGGCCTGGAGAGATGCCCCCCCATGAGTCTTGCAAAGGTCCCGCGCTGATTCACACCCTGCCTATAGGGGGAGACATTCCGGTTATAGGCCTTGTGGTGTTGCCATTTCATGGGTTTACACAATTTCTGCTGTGGGTAGCACTAATCCATGTCCATCCCCTAGCCTTTTCTTTTTCAATTCCAGCCATGGCATGGTGCAGTTTTTCGGTTCCCGCCTTTTGCTCCCCTCTGGGGCTTGTGGCAGGGTGGCTCAGCCACAGGGCGGATCACACCTCTAGGTCTCTCTTATTAAGCTAAAAATCCCTGTATCTCATAAATTGTGACTTTTCCATACCTTACCACTGAGCCAGGTCAGGTGACCAGGTTCTCCCATCTTTATTAAAGTATACCCTGCCTTGTCCCCTGGTTTCCTTATGTTTTTGTCTCTAAATTCCTCTTACTAACTCTGTTCCATATGTGTTTTATACAATGGCATGCCTTTGGTAGGGCCCACCAAAGCATCCACTTCATCCAATTCCTATTCACTCTCTCTGTGTGTGTTCATACATGTAACTTAAATGCACCTGTGCTTAATGTTATAATTGTTCATTGCATCTCATTTCAGACTACAAAAACAATAAGTCTCATGTTTTAAGCTGATATGTACCTTTAAGTTTCTTATAAAATATATTAAGCTGTTCTCTACTGTTGTCAGTTCTGCCATTAACCTTCTATTGCAAGCAGTTTTTTCTTCTTTCTGTCATTTTACGAGTATAAATCTTATCTGTTAAGTTGAGAGCCAATGCGGTCAAGCTCATACCCAGCTCTCCAGGCAGATTCTAAACTAGTTATACCTAATAAACAGCCCTCAACTGCTCAGAGATCTGAAAAATAAGGCATTTATTAAAAAAACTTTTCATAATAAAACGAGACAGGTAGGCTTCTAGCAGCAGAACTTTACTTCCTCCAAAGAAGACAGAAGACAAATGGACACAGAACAACGTCCATCCGCAATTCACAATTCACTGTAACTGTCAAGTGCTAAAACATTGGGCAAAACTGCCTTTCATCTAAACTGAAGATCTCCTGATGTGGACAGAATAGCTGGAATTGACCGCCTAGCCGCTCAGGTCAAGGTAGGCCTGTCTTCCTACAGATTTCTTAGCCTACAGGATCTTCTGGAGCCTGGCAGGTCCTGTGCTCCAGCAAAAGGCAAATGCTACCATGGAGGACCTTAAGGAGTAGCTCTAGGTGCCAACCAAGTAAGTTTTCTGTCATTTTTTAACCAGTAACTCAAGTAAAAATTTTATCCTTCTCAAAGATCTCTGATGCGGTCTGATAGCTGAGAGGTTTTGTCAGTTTAAAAGAACAACCTCACCAAACAAATTTCAAATCAAATTTCTCTCTCATGCTGCCTTCCATAGTCTTAAAAATACTTTTCATTGTACAAAAATATCTGTCACAGTCATTCTAACATAAATATGCTACTGTTTATACAATGTATGTGTCTAAAACTTCTGTTTTCATAAACCCAAAGAATTCTTTTGAGTTCTAGGGAGCCAAATTAAAGGATCCACCTTAAAACAGGTCATATATATCCCCCTCAATCCCCTGGTCCTAAATTTTTTTCCTTAATTTAACTTTGTTCTTTGTTCTGCCAATACCTTAAACAGGTATAAGAGACACCAGACATTTCCATACCACAAACACCGGACAGGAGCAAAGAGACCAGCTATGCCAGGATGTGGCCAGCACCCAGCCTTCTCAGGTCCCCCCCCCCCAAGATGACGCTCACAAATAAGCCGGAAGCAGTCTTGAGAATCCACTACCCCAATTCCTTCAACCTATGGTGCCTAATCCCCCCGCTTTTTATTATAAAAAAGAGCTGGGAATGTAATGTTCTGTCCTGTCTCTTTAAGAGAAAAGCCACGCCCACTCCCTTCCAGCTTCCCGCCTCAGACCCCTACTCTCTCTCTCTGGTCTCCCTCTCGGAGAGGCAGCCTCTCTCCCCTATCTCTTCCTCTCACCTTTCTCTTTCTCTCTCTCTCTCTCTCTCTACCCCCCTCCCTTTTTAACCCACCTAATAAATGTTTAACTTTACTCTACATGGCATAGCTCTCTCTCCTGCCCGCCGCCACCTGGCTGGAACCATTGGGGACCCGCCCGCGTGGTCTGGACCCTGCAGCAAGCTGCCGGGGACCCGCGGGAAAAGCATAACAGCAGGTGCTCTGGATCTTGGAAGCTGAATGTGCTTGGAGGTCCCCCAGTTTCCAGGGTCAACAGGACACTGAGGAACCAGGAGCCATAGGAGTCACCTACAGCTCCCTTTAAAGGTTCTTACATGCACCAGATAAAGATGAATTCTGAGCAACCAGACCTTACTACCATCTTGATAAATGTTTGACTGCATCAACCCCCATATTTCTCTAAGCTATGTAAATCAC
This sequence comes from Ondatra zibethicus, assembly GCA_004026605.1. Taxonomy (NCBI): domain Eukaryota; kingdom Metazoa; phylum Chordata; class Mammalia; order Rodentia; family Cricetidae; genus Ondatra; species Ondatra zibethicus. The sequence continues at coordinate 3,055 of PVIU01022575.1, forward strand.
CTAGCCATGCATCACACAAAACTTAAAAGTAATTCATAGAGAAGTACTGAGGGGGGTATATTATGGCGCATCTAACTTGCTGTCTTACAAGGGTTGAAAGGAAAGGAGCTAGGATGGACTAGGTATTAAAAAAATAATGCCATAACTATGAATAATTAATAAAAAGAAGAGTAGGTGGGGAAAGGAGAGAGAGACGAAATGACATAGGGTGGGGGATTGCAGGTTATAGATAAAAATAACAGAGTGAAATTACAGGGAAACAAACACAAAACAGGTCAGACCATTTAACAATGGTCAGTGTTTCTTTCTCCCTGAATAGATAGCGATGCAGGATTTCTTCCTAGGCATGGTCACTCAGTGGTGGTGGTGGTGGTGGCGGTGGTAGTGGTGGTGACAGCGAAGGGGTTGTTTTTACATAGGTCCAAACAGGTTTGATCAGAAAGTGCAGCTGCGGGCTGAGCCCTGCCCGCCTTTCCTACCAGTGTGTACAGTCTCAGGGCTGTGCTGGGCTGATCTCCCGAGGGTGCTCTCCACATGCCTGTGGAGCCAGCGTGTCAGTGGGTGCCTCCAGCTGGGTGCAAGTCTAGCCCGGGCCAATGCCTCCTCACAGGCACTCGGCTAGTGCGGGCTAGCCGTGGAAAAGGTTCGAATAAGTTGTAACTCCAAGGCTCTGAGAGCATTGGAAGTTGTCAGTCAGACGCAAGCACTGCTTTGGAAAGCCACAGACAATCTGTGTGCCCTGGCCGGGCCAGTCTCCATCATAGCTGTCCCCACCTATGCTTGCATTCACACGTAGTTGGCGTAGTTGGCGTTGCCCCTTCTCCTAGAAGCCAGGCCTAGTTTTCAGCTGTGTCCTCTGCTCCCGTTCAATGTGGGGCCGCACGGCCACCTAACTCTGCAGTCTGTGTCCATGTCCTAACCAGCTTTCTGGGCTCACACTGATTTGGGGGGGGTATGTTCACACTTAGCTAGTGGAAAGGGGAGATTTTGGGGTTTCGAGACATAGAAATGCAGAGACTTCTGTTCAAAGTCTTGGCTGGAAGTTCTCTTAAAGTAGCTCCACGTGACAGGAGCAAGCTAGCCCTGAAGGGGATTCTTTTCCAGCAGCTGCCACTCTACAGGTGGCAGAGAGCTTTCCTCTCCTCCTGTGCTCCTTCCCTGCAGCAAGGCTTTAGGGTCTTTGGTTGCTTTTACAAATGAACAGGTCTGTATTTGCGGTTTGTCTGCTTAGCTGACGGTTAGGTCCTGTGACTGTCCCCTTCTGGGCTCTTCTCTGTAGTCACTGCTGATGTTGGGGTGTCCCTACTCCACCAACTTCAGCCTCACACCCTGAAGCATCATGACTTTGAACTATATCACCTTTGAAGCTGCCTCAGATTCACCTGGCACAGGTAGAAATCAGTGAGCCACTTTGGCAATCAACAAACAAACCAACAGATAATAAAGTTGACCTGGATGTCCCTTTCAATTGTAAATTAAGCTTGTCACCCACAGCGAAACCTTTAACCATGCAAATTACCCTAGTACTTCCTTGCTGTTTGTTCAAAATTCTCTCAGGTAGCTGGATGGTTTTGAACTCTCTCTTGGATTCCTGATTTTCCAGCTTCCACTACCCAAGTACTGAAATTGCAGAAATATAGCTGTGCTTTTCATAAAATCAGCACTCCATGGGCTGGTGAGATGACTCAAGGGATAGAGGCCTTGTCTATGCAAGTCTGGTGACCTAATTAGCTGTCAGCGGTAAAGGCGGAAGGACGGGAACTGACCCCTAAGCGCTGTCCTCTGACCTCCGTGAACACACCTAAGTCTCTCTCCCTCTCATCCTTCTCTGACACACACACTCCAAATTAAGTGCACAGCACAAGCATTTCACCACCATGGGATAACTTCTAGAACCTTCAGTGACAATTTCAAAGAAGTGCAATGCCAAGCAGAATGGCTCCTCATTCTTGAGCGGTGACAGGGAAATTCCACCTCTGAACTATTTTAATTTAAAAATAAACACCACTGGCTCTTTTCAATACCTCCTTTCTGGTGACTCTAAGGTTTTGGAGTCTACATCCTGTCAGTCCAGTTTGGCAATCACCTCATTCTCACACAAAACATTGCTTTCTGAGCAAGAACCCCCACTTATGTCCGGGCCTGGAGCACTGGAGGGGGCAATGTTTATTGTTCTGTTTCTAAGGAAAGATCATCTCGTTCCCCTTTTTGGCTATGACTGAACTTTTAAATTCAAGGATTAAAGATGATTAAAAATTTTAGATTTCATTCATATGTAGCCTCCTTAAAATATGAAAATGCTAAATTAGCAGTATTTCCAGTTATAACATTCCAATATTAGCATTTAGTCAACTTGGGGTGGGTGAATGTAAAAGTACTTTTAGTGACCATTCTTTGACTCTTCTCCAGGACCTTGGAATGATTGGTGTTGACCAGGCTTTCCCTAGAGTATTGATTTGCATTTCCACATGAAAGGGCCTGGTGTATTTGAATAACTGAGGCATCTTGCGTGGCTATTCTCAGCCGCTCTTCGAGGTTATTCCCACAACTTACAACGCTATCATTAAAAATCTGGATGAAGAGAGAAAGCTCATTCTAAATAAACCCACTTTTCTCTGACTGCCTGGGTTTCAATCTTTCTATTAAGTGAAGCAAACGAGAGCTAGAGATCATACAAGCCACACTGAAGTCACTGGGTTAGAACTGCTAAGTGGAATGATGAAGTAAATGCCAGGAATAAAAATATAACGCAGGGACAATTTCTATTTTTAGGTTAGAATTTAAGCTGTGTTGTGATCTGTTTTACATCTCAACGTCTCCTCATCACGGCTTCTGCACCCCACAGTGACATGCTGTCACCTTCAAAAAGGTCCCACAAAGCCTTGCAGATATGCAAAAAGAAGTCAAGGTGCACGGGGCCCCAGCTGGGACCCCAGCACTCCGGAGGCGGAAGCGAAGCGTGAGGGTTACTATAAGTCTAAGGCTAGCCCGGGCTACAGAGTGAATTTCACATAGCAGGATTTTGTCTCACAACCAAACAAAGCAAAGACAAGGAGGAAAGGAGGGAAAGACAAATAACTGAAAACCGCCAGACTATGGGTGCCCCTTACCACGGAGGTTTTGGTTTGGGCTACAGATTTATTGGAATTACACAGAATCAAAGCACTGAAATTATTAAAGCCTAAAAGCTGGGCAATGAGCTCTGGTCCAGAAAGACAAATCCCAAACGCTCTCTCATCTGTGGATGTAGTTTCTACTGTTAGGTGCATTCATGTGGGAGTGGATATGTACAGCCAGGAAGCTAGACAGTACCCCATTAAAGACAAAAGAGCCTTAAGCATGTACAGAGCGTGTGATATGAAAGTACACAGACGATACCAGGGTGGAAAGGATTAAGCTATCTCAGGGCAAGGGGATGGGCAAGAGGAGTTGGGGGCAGGCCAACGAAAAGTAAGAGCGTGTGAAAATGCCCGGGACCGTGATACTTGATAGGCTAATTCATAATTTATCATTATCACCATTGCTAAAGAAAAAGATTTAACAGTATGGGTGGACATACAAGGAAGGCTTGAATAAAAAATTCCCGCCATGGTCTGGGACTTCTGAATACGTGTTCCCCAGTTAGTAGCATTATTTGCGGGAGGTTTAGATAGCGTGGTCTCCTGGAGGCAGTGCACTAGGCAGGTTTCGGGGGGAAAAAAAGAAAATCTCTTGCCACTTCCAGTTTGTTTTCTCTGCTTTGTGTTTGCTGTTGAAGGTGCATTCGCTCAGCTTCCTGCCCCCGCCCACCCCCTCCGCTGCCACGCCCACCACTTGCTGCCAAACTTCCCCACCGTGGCAGACTGCGTGCCTCTCTGGAACCAGCAGCCCAGAGAAGCTCTTCTATCTCCACAGAGCTTCCTTCTTATCACAGCAACAGAAAAACAACTGAGACATTGGAGAAAGTTCCTCTGAGAAGCCATGGGGTAGTAAGTGAAGATCCTGTAAATTGTTGGTCCCCGAGGGCCCTGCAGCCTCCAAAACATTACAGGCCATTGACGTCGGCTGCCCCCCAAAACAGATGTGAGACCCTATTGCTGAAGACATCACAAACTCGGATTGCAAAGCTCAGAATTCAGTCTCGAAGTGGGCTTCACAATCGCATTCACATCCGTGGCGGGCAAAACAAAGCTCTCAACATTTCTGAGTTTTTTTGTTCTAATGCTGTACAAAATGAGTTTGGTGTAGTTTAATTCTGGTGGAAAAAAGAAGTAGCTGAGGAAATCAACTCTAAAAATCAGAGGTCACAGGGAGTCAAATTCCCTCGTGAATGATACCCAACTTTCAGTTCCTTTTCCCCCTCAAGTTGGGTTTGCTTTGTGAGTGGGATGCGATGACCATTCTGTAGTCAGTTCATAATGCTAAGAAAATATAACCACACAAAGGCACGGGTCAAACACTCTCATGGATGTCTGTGTGGAACTGGACTGAGAGAAACAAGGATGAACTATCCAACACGAGCTATGACTGTGCTGCTCCATTTCAATTAATTCCTCCCACCATGCACAAGGCCTTATAACAAACAGAAACACTTCATTCCGGGTGTTTTAAAACACCATGTCATAAGAGCTTGAGTAAATCTCCATCTAATTAGGGTTGTTTTCCACTGAGGGTACTCTGACTTCAGCGTCCCTCGTGGGTGTTTTGCTGATTTCTGCAGACTCAGATGATGCAGTTTTGGGGTTAATTATTATATCTTATTTTTAGAGCAGTGTTGTATTTCAAGAGCCATTGGGAGAATGGTATGAAGACTCCCCTTTGGTTCGCCTGGGATATTTGCTATCAGTGACGACATGAACTGAATCTGATATTTCTTCTACTTCTTCAGCTCTGTGTCCCAGCACACCATCAGCGTTGGTTATCACATCTCCTTCAGCTGGGTCTGGGCTGAAGTAAATTCTCAAGTCCCTCCTCTTGACAACTGACAGCCTAGGAGCATGCTCAGATGCTATGGTAAAGGGGCTGCTCTTCCACAATTGGGATCTTTTTTTTTGAAAAAAAAAAAACCCTCATGATTAGACAGTGGTATTTCTTACGTTTTTCCCTGCGTGAGGAAAATCTGACAGAGCACCTTAGAGGAAGAAAATACAGGTTGAGGGTCCAGTCCATCATGGTGAGGAAGGCATGAATGGAAGGATAACGGGTCCATCATGGTGAAGAAGGCATGGGTGGAAGGATGCTGCTCACACTGGGTCCACAGTCAGGAAGCAGAGAGGTGCATGCTGGTGCTGCTGCTTGGCTCATCTCTCTTTTTTTTTCAGTCCAGAACCTCAGCCCATGGGCTGATGCTACCCACATTTAGAGTGGATCCTCTCTTATTCAGTTAAATGAAAATACCTAGAGGTGTGTCTTCTAGGTCACACCCTAACCATCATACCTCAGGTTACTGTGTTTCCACACTAAGGCTACCAAGGGAACTGCCATCTTCATTTTGTTCAGGGTCGCTTGCTGTCCACGCGACTCACAATGACTGGTGTCAGTCTTGAGAATGTATTGACACAATGCTTGTCCAGTGTGGGGACCGTCGGCTTTACTTGACCTCTCCTCTGCTCTATGATGTCCTCTGAATGAAGGTCACACTTAGGAAGCAGCCGGTGTGCCTGCCTCCTTGTCGTGCATAGCTTCTGCACAACTCAGGGGGAATCCTGCACAGCAGATCTGCCTTGTTTCTCACTTAGTCTATTCAGTAGCTTATTTATGGGCATGTGAGCTCAGGGTGTTGATTTCATACTTTATGTCTTTATCAAATGCTCTTCTGCCCACTCCATGCTGTTAGTTAATGTCCGGTTGATGTGAAGGAACCTCACAATCGAAGCCACTCTTATAAAAGAAAGCATTCAATTGGGATCTTGCTTACAGTTAGCTAAGTTCCATTAGTTCAAGATAATCATAGCAGGAAGCAGACGGACATGGTACTGGAGCAGTAGCTGAGAGTTTTACCTCCTTATCTTCAGGACAGAGAAAGCGAAATAGGCTGGATTTGGCTTTTAAAATCTTAAAGCCCACTCCTAGTGACATGCTTCCTCCAACAAGGCCATACCTCCTAATGATGCCCAAACAGCATGTGTGTGTTTGTTTGACTGGTGTGTGTGGCACAGGAATATGCATGCACAGCAGTTGGTACATGTGTGCATGTGCCTGTGGAGGTTACATAGGCCAGTAGGCCATCTTCCTCTATTGCTTTCTGCCTGCTCTGTGCCTCTTGAGCTGGCTTCTCTGACCCTTTAAGCTGCTCCCAAGACAGAGCTCTCTAGAACATCCATGTTTTAATGTAATGTTTTAATGTTCTGATAGAGCATGCTCAATCTTCCTGGGAGGAGAAAACAATTGGAGTGAAAAAACAAAACAAAACCAACCAAAAAACAAAAACCAAAAAACCAAACTCATCTCTTTTCATCTTAAAAATGAACAATTTCATAATTCAAATGGTGGTGGAGCCAAACCTGATTAGTCTCTCACTAGCTCTCAGATAAGACCTCTGAAGTCTATGTCGACAGCAGTTGACAGGTTATTCTACAGAATCTTGGAAGCATTTTTACAAAAATAAAATAAAATAAAATAAACCAAAAAAATCATCAACAACAAAAACAAAAACAAAACGAACCTACTGCCTGTTTCTCAGAGCCTATCTTGAATGAGGGCTGATGCGTGACTTAGAAAGTATGAAAACCTTGGTGTCTCTCTGCATGCTACCATCCCCCTTTTGCCTCCCTAAAACCGCCAGCTCAGACTCAGCTCTGCTTGCGCCTATCTGATCGTTGACAAATGTTCCGTGCAAGGCTGTAACAGGGTGGACTTGGCTGGTGGAGGAACTGTGTTTCTTTGACCCTCTCTCACCAGCTTAAGCACTGACATTCCTTCAGCCTTATCATAAAGCGCAGACCAAGCCATGGGGCCAGGATGTTTATGTATGAAGATGACATCAGAAGCTCCTGAATGGAACCACTGCCTTAGCCCATCAAGTAAGGCCAGGAGGCCAGCTCAAGCAGAAAAATATGTTTTGAACCCATGCCTGGAACTAGCAGACAGCTACCAAGCATTTGCCAAACTATAATTTAAAGAAAAACCTGTTGCTCCCACCACTGACGGAGGAGTTGGGTTACCTCTGCAGTGAGAATTAGTTCCTATCTATCAGCCCTCAGGTTGAAGCGCCTCCTGCTCAAAGCTTTCCGTGGTTTAGTGGGAAGTGACTGGGCTTAATTGTACAGTTTCCCTGGTATAAGATTCCACTGTCCAGTGCCATAAGGAGCCTCAAATCTCCACAGCGTAGTGCAAAATCCAGTTAAAAATGAACGCTGGATCCAATGTAACATCTCTCAAAAGGAGTTATATGAATGACAAACAGATCTGTGAAGACATTCAATATCACTAATGGTCAAGAAAAATGCAAATCAAAACTACAGTGAGCTGTTGCCTTATAAGCATGGCTGTGGGTCAAGAGATAAAGATAACAATTGCTGCTGAGCACACAGAGAACAGGAAACCCTTGTACAAAGTTGGTGGGAGCATAAAGTGGTCTGGTCGTTATGGGAAATAATGCAGGTTCCTCAGTTTGAAAATATAGCCACTGTATGATCTACAAACACCACTACTGGGTGTCTACATAAAGGAATTGAACTCAGCCTTCTGAAGAGACATATGTCCCTCTTGTGCTTTGGAACAATATCTGAGTGTCTGTCTAGAGGTTGATTAATGACTAAAGATTATATGGTGTGATACTTGATGGGATACAAAGTCCTAAGGAAGAGTGACATGCTGTTATTTGTGATGACGCAACTGGAGAAAATTGTGTAAATGAAATCAGACAGGCAAAAAATGGCATGACTCTCATGACTTCCTCAGATGTGGATCTGAAGCAGTTGCTCTTATATGAGTTTATAGATGATGATTGAGAGAGAAAAAAGAGAGAGAGGGCCGGTGGGGACTAAACGGGATCAATGAAGCTTGATGTGCTATTTGTGCCGTTGGGTGACCATAGATCACAATGAGATGGAGGAAAGCATTTTGAGTGTTTATGTTTAAAAAAATTTTTTTTCATTATAACTTCTGTATAATGAAACACCTTGTGTGAGGGTGCCTTCAGAGGCCATAAGAGGGTGTCTGATACCTTGGAAGTGAAATTACAGGCAGTTGTGAACCACCTAGCATGGGTGCTGGGCGATGAGCTCAGGTCCTCTGCGAGAGCAGCAAATATTTTTAACAGCCAAGCCGCCTCCCAAGCTGCCATTTTGAGTGTCATGGGCTCTGGCCCATGTAAAGACAAATCAAAAGCACATCTGTAATCCCTGCACTCTTACGGGTGAGGTGTGAGGTAGACACAAGAGTACCCCTGGACACTCACCAGCCAGCCAGTCTAGCAGATAGAGCATGGAAGAACAATTAACCCTGCCTTAAGCAAAGTAAAGTTGAAGAATGACACTTGAAGTTGCCCTCTGACCTCCATCTGTGCACCATGGCATGTGTGCACCTACGCACGCACACACACACACACACACACACACACACACACACACACACACACGCTACAAAGACAGGTCACATAGTACCTCATTAATGTGTATGTTGTGCTTCTATGTAGTCATTAGAACCATATTTAAGTTTAAATGTTAGATATCTTTAATTGACAAAAATTGACAGTGTTAAAGCCTTTCTCCAACCTTTCAGCATTGTGTGAGGTTTTGTAAATGAGAAGGTGTTTAGTGTATCCAGTGTATTAACATGGAAACTGTATCACCCACTTTTGGATAATGTTTAACAGAAAGTCATTTGTTTCAATTTTTGGTTGTCAAAACACTTACCATTTGTCCACGAGCCATCTTAGATTCAGAATGCTTCCACTTTTTTGGGAATTAGAAAATACCAAGTTGAAAAAAAAACATTATTAAATATAATTGTTTGCAAACTCGAAGGTGTTATTGTTTGTTGTTGCTTTTGAGATAGGGTCTTAGCCATGTAGCCCTGGCTGGCCCAGATGTTGCTCTGTAGACCAGGCTGGCCTTGAACTCACAGAGATCCACCTGCCTCTGCTGGGATGTAAAGCGTGCACCACCACACCTGACCTGAAGGTGGCAATTGAAATTAGCTATCCTGGTTTGTCCACTGTGGGAGGTGAATTGTCTGAGGCCATTTCTCGAAAATTCTCAGGTTTTCATTGAAATTAGCCAAAGCCCATTGTGGCATACCCTATAGGAAGGAATATGATTCTCTCCAGTATACAGTCAGAACAATAGCCATCCACCATGGTCCTCCTTACCCAGTCCAGGTAGAACCTCAAGACTTGCTGTTGCCAGAAAAGAAGATAGACTTGGAAGTGACATATATGCCCTGGATGCTTGTGGGGTAGTTGAGGTTCTACTTTAAACACCAGTTACCATGCCACTTTTAAAAAATAAAAATACCATCTAAAGGTAAGCCATATAAATGACAGGTAGTCCCCCAAACTTTGTGGGCACCTCAATTCACACATCATTGTTTAAGGTGAATACATGTGCAGCTATAAAGGGACCAAAGCGTGTTCCCAGATTACCCAGTTAAAATCCATGTTACTGCCTGTCCTCTGTGTGGGTTGAGAAGTTCCTCCTTCCCTAAGTCTGTCTTTTTTTTTTTTAAAGACTTATTTATTTATTATGTATACAACATTCCTTCCATATGTGCCTGCAGGCCAGAAGAGGGCACCAGATCTCATTATAGATGGCTGTGAGCCACCATGTGGTTGCTGGGAATTGAACTCAGGACCTCTGGAAGAGCAGCCAGTGCTCTTAACCACTGAGCCATGTCTCCAGCCCCTAAGTCTGTCTTTTTTTCTGAACTCAACAGTTACTTCTTTAAGGTGTCGTAAGAAACTTTACATTAACAAGTTCTGCAGAAGCTCCGAAAGTCAGGAAAGTCAGGAAAGCCCTGAAAGGCAGCCGTGTGGTGTCATGTTTATAAACCCAGCTCTTGGGCAAAGGATCAGAACTCAATGTCATCCTCAAGTGCTGAGCAAGTTCGAGACCAGCATGGGCTACAGGAGACCTGCCTCAAAGAAACTTAAACCCAAACCTAATCCAATTAACCAAACAGAAATGTCCAGAATGATAACGTGTATCTAACACAATCCATAGCTTAAAGTGTCAGCATATTAGATCGCCTACCATTTGAATATGAACTGAATATTTGCAGTTCAAACTGCCTGCACGGTATGCAGACGATTTCCTCTTGGGAAGCATCATCTTTGGTGTGTTTCCCCATCATACCCTCCTGCTCTTCGGGGAGGGAGAAGGAACTGGAACCAAAGGAGTTGTAGCTCCCAAAGAGTCAGCAACCAAGGGAAATGCAGAATTATCACGGTTCTCCAGTCCCCATTATAGCATTCTGCTGGGCCTGCCTTGTGACGGTAGCGCAACTGGAAAGATGTAAAATTAGAGCTAGACTAAGCTGCTTCTCATTGACTGCCCCAGTCAGCACTCTTCCAGCCTCTCATTTTTCAAAATAAATAACACGAGCCTTGTGCCGGAGAGCTCTCAGTGGGTGTAGCTTCAGATGATGCCAAAGTGAGCATATGCAGTTTGGCCGGCATCCCTACTGCTTCCTGAGCAGGCACAGGCTTTATCCCAGTGCGTGGCTCGTGTTTTATTAACATGATGGAACTATGACTGTCAAGAAGGCCCTGGCTCCCAGCTCAGGAGCTCACGTACATCTGCTCTGTGGCACTCTGCCTCACCTTCCTGACAAATGGAATGGGACCCCCAAACTGGTGGAATGGGAACCCCCAAACTGGTAAATCAGTAGAGAGTCCACAGCTTTCATTTTAATGCATTCTGAAGTCATAAACACAAAGATGCCATCATGCAGTTAGTGTGCATAAAAAAGCATTTTTATTTATTGCTTTCCAGGATGATAACAAATAAAACGGAATCCTTTGGTCCTGGGAAGATGGCTCAGTCGGCAAAGCACTTGCCACGCAAGCGTGAGGTCCTGAGTTGGTATCACCAGGATACACATAAAAAAGCTGAGCGTGGTGGTGCATACTTATAATCCCACTCTGGAAAGGCAGAACCTGGAGGATCCCCGGGGCGAGCTGGTTGACTGCCTAGCCCTAGCCAAATTCATAAGCTCAGGTTCAGTGAGAGACCCTGTCTCAAAAAATAAGGTGGAAAATCATTGAGGAAGACATTTAACATCAATCCCTGGCCTCTACGAGCAAGTACATATGTGTGTACACACACAGGAACATGAACACATGTGCAATCCCCCTCCATACACATGCACAAAGTAAAACAAAATGCAGAAACCTGGGCTACTGACTCTTGGAGAAATGAGTCTTCTCACTGGAAACTGAACAAGGACTGAACTGAACTCATTGAAGGATGAAGAGGGAAGCAGAGGGGGAAGAAACAGAACAAAACAGTTTTCAAGAGTCAACCCTCGCTACAATCTTAGAGACTGGAAGCAGACACTAATGAGCCACGCCAGCAGCACACCCACACATGACTCAGGGGTTAGCGTGCATCAGGTTTTCCTCTGAGAGGCTGCTCTACACCGGCTAATCATCTTTCACCTCCCAACCCCTGGCTCCCACACTAAGCCCAGATCATTTATTCATGCTCTGCTCCTATTGATTTCTTCCTCCACCCACTTCTCCTCTCAAGAAATAATTTATTGACTGCTTTTCAAGAAGAATCCTTTTTTCGTGTCTATCTGCAGTTTGGGGAGAACAGAACCAAGCGCTAGGCACCGGCTAGCTTTCTCCCAATCACACTTGACACCTGCCAGCCAATGAGGCTGGAGAGCCTCACACATGTTGTTCCTGAGGGGCCAACTTAATGCTGTCTCCAGGCACAACCTTCGCCCATCAAACACACCATGAAGAAAGAGGCCAGCTGGTGTGTGGGACTCTCCCCCAGGATCCCACTGTGCCACAGCTGCTCCAAACAAAAGCTCCCCGTGATGCTGATGATGCTCCAGGCGGAGGTTTACGTCTGCAGGGGCTTTTCCGGATGGGAGAACAGCCTCCCCTTTAGAGTAAGTAGTGACAAGGTGGACGCACAAGGAGGTGCTAATTGATGCTAAATTCTACGCAGTCTCACTTCACAGTCACAGTCCCCATTGTGAGCAGAATTCAGTCACATCCCTCCCCAAATGGTCCTCTTCCCTCCTTGTAGCCAAAACAGTACTACTCTCTGCAGTTCATTTGCTCACAACTGTATGGTTTCTGTCTCCATAGTGTTGCCTTTTCCAGAATGTCACATAGTTGGGATTTCATATGCTGCCTTTTATGACTGGATTTTTCAACCCACAGTGGAGTTCCAGATGGGTCTTCCTTTCCTCTGGCTGACTTGCACTTAATTACCTAAGTGTGCCACAGGCATGTTGCCAGCTCAGGCATTTGGGTCTGTACTTTGGGGGCGGCCTGAATGAAACTGTTTTAAACACTCCATGCGTATATGAGTGGGACATATGGTTTGCTGTGGGACACAGGGTTACGACTTACTTGATAAACACATAGAAATGTAGTCACTAAGTCACATGGATTTTCTGTATTTAAGTTCATAAGAAATTGCCAAACTGGTTACCATAGTAGTCATGCCACTGGTGATGCTATCTGCAGTGTATGTATCAGTGCATTTGTGATGTTATCATTTGCAGTGCACACAGCTGCATCAGTTGCAATGCTATCTGCAGTGTCTGTATCAGTGCATTTGTATTGGTGTCTGCCTTATATTCATTCTAGTTTCAATTCTATAACCGGGTGAGTGCTTGGAACTGACAACTCTATACCCCCCTTTCCTATTCTTTCTTTCTAGCAGCATAATGAAGGTACTGTTACTTTGGGCATATTTTCTATTTATTCTATTATGTTCTTGTTTATTTAATGTCTTTTTCTTATATATTTGATCACATACTTTTTAAGATTTGTTCTATTTTTGTTTATATGATTGTATAAATATATTCCATGTGTTTGCAGGTGCCCTCAGAGGCCAGCTGGAGTCACAGGCAGTTGTGAACTGCCCCATGTGAGTCCTGGGAACTGAACTCAGGTCCTCTGGAGGAGCAGTAAGATCACTTAACCACTGAGCCATCTGTCCAGCCTACATATGTATTTATTATTGCTTTCTGTAAGACTTATCATGAATCAATTTTAAATTTACAATAGATCACTTTGGAGCTGAGAATGATGTTTCTAAACTAGTGTCTCCACTAATTAAGTTTTGCTAGCTTGACTCCAAGTTAGAGCCATCTGAGGTGAGGGAACCTCAGCTGAGGCAGCACCTCCATTAGACTGACCTGCAGACATGTCAGTGGGACATTTTCTTGATTAATGATTGATATAGGAGGGCCCAGATCGCTGTGAGTGACATCATCTGAGATGGCTATTCTTGGTTGTCAACTTGACTACATCTGGAATTAATTAAATCCAAAACGGAGGTCACAGCAGTGAAGGGTGTGAAGTAGGAAGATCCACTCATATCCAGATCTGGAGGTAGGAAGACACATTTAATCTGGGCCATGGCTTCTGCTGGAAACCTATATAAGGGCATGGAAGAAGGAAGCTTTTGCTCGTTGCCTGTTTGCCATCACCCTGCTAGTACACCTATTCCTTCAGTGACATTAGAGCCCACTTTTTCAGGATCCCAGCATATACTGAAGACATCCGGCCTCAGGAACTGAGCAACTACGTTATTCTTGGACTTTCGATTCATAGATTAGCTGGACCATCGTCTGTAAGCCAGTCTAATAAATCTCCTTTCTCTCTTTAAGAGAGATTCATTCTCTAAGTCCTGTTACTCTAGAGAACCCTGTCTAATAGGAAGGTAGACCAAGACTGTGCAAGAAAACAAACTGGCCAAGCCAAGGGGGGCAAGCTAGTAAGCAGTGCTCTTCATGGTTTCTGCCTTAGTTCCTGCCTCTGCTCATTCTTGAGTTCCTGCCCTGGACTACAGTCTTTAAGCCAAGTAAACCCTTTCCTTCCCAAGTTGTTTTTGGTTATGGTGCATATCACAGCAATGGATGTGATCTAAGACAGCATCTATATGGTGAACTATGTATCCGTCTATTTAACAATGTTGAACTAGCTCCGAGCCGCTAAGGTAATCTCAGCTTGGATAGAATGTGCTCCCCTCTTATGCAATGTTGACTTGTTTGCTGGCATTTTTAGAACTTTGCACCTGTGCTCATGAGGGCTGTTGTTCTACACATTTCTTATAAATGTGTTTGCCTTGGCCTCAGAGTGATGCACAGTAGGAAAACAAGTTGTAATTTTTCCCTCCTCCCTCACCTATCCTGCCTCTCTCTCATGAGACTAGGATTAAGTCTTCCCTAAATGTAAGCATGGAGTTGCCTATAACAATTCTTATAACTAAAAGTTTAATAGACATGATGCCATAGACAGGGTCAACTTGACACAAATTCGGAGTCATCAGGGAACAGGGAAACTGCCTCCACCACATTGGCCCGTGGGCATCTCTGAAGACATTGCTAAGATTGTAGTTGATGTCGAAGGGCCCAGCCCACTGTGGGCGGTGCCATCCCGACTTAGGTGGGCCTGGGCTGTATAAGAAGGGGTGCAGAGCAAGCCAGGGGAGAAAGCCAGTAAACAGCTTTCCCCTGTGTTTGTAGTTTCTAGTCTTGCGTTTCTCCCTTGCCTTCTCCTGATGACAGTGACTTCTAAGCCAAATAACCACCACCCACCCCGTGCCACGTTGTTATTGGTCAGAGTGTTTTATACAGTGGTGGAAAAGCACACTAATCTACTCGTTTTCTTTCATAGTTACTAAAGTTTTTACGTTGCATACTTCTCATTGAGGCACCTTGGACAGCTTGTCTTTTAAGGAGTTCTTCAGTCTCATCTATGCTGTTCAATGTATTGGCCCATGTGTATTGTACCCCGCATTGTCTCACCAGAGTCACTAAAGTACTAATACCAGTTACTCTTCTGGTGCTTGCTTTGGAAATAGGGTTCTTGACTGTGCATGTAGTTAAACATGAGCCCAACTTGGGGGAAGGTGGACTCTAAACCAATGTGACTGGCCCTTACAATAAAGGGAATTTAAGTACATATCCACACGAGAGTCTGTGGAAGGAAGGTTAAAGTTCACCTTGCATGAGTTAGTTAAGGAAGGCCTGGGGTAGCCTTCACCATTTAGCCTTTGACTCCAGAACTACTGGGCAGTTTATTTATATTGTTTAAGTTGCACTGGGCTCTGTTTAAGTTGAAGACACGGAGTCTGTTTTTTCCCCACTTTCTTCTTGAACAGTTTAAGCTCCTTCATTTGACAGAAGGCAGGCTCTATTCTGAGGCAGGCATGACTAAGGCTGCCCTTTCTTAGGGTTGCTCTGTCGTCCCCCAACTTTCCCCAGGAAATTCTGCCTCACCTCACAGGAAAGGGACACTTTTCTCTTGCTCCTTTTGAGGGATGGGTGCTTGCCAATAGAATTCTTCCCTCTCGCTTTGTTGCAATATGACTTTCTTAACGTAAAGGAAGATGTCTGGATTTGGGGGAGGTGGTCATAATTTTGTATGAAAGATTAAAAAAAAATCATCATATATCAAACTCAGAGCCTGGTGGCTGTTACCTAGGATACAAATCTGATTCTTGTAAGAACCTTCTCTTTCCATCCTTTCTCCCATATTTCCTTTCTCCTCCTCTCCCTTCCCCTTTCTTCTTTGTCTTTCTCTTCCTTCTCAGTTTCCCCTTACTTCCTTTTTGCTCTATCCTCTCTGTTTCCCTTCCCACCTCTTCCTTCCTTTCTTTCTTTCTTTCTTTCTTTCTTTCTTTCTTTCTTTCTTTCTTTCTTTCAATTCAAGAAACAGAATCAATTATATGAAGAAACAGTATAAATATTTCTTGAATAAATAAAGCCATAGAATTAGTCTGGGACATCAGAAGGAATAGGCAGGAACCTGGAACCTCTGCGAGTCCAAGTGAGAGTCTGGGACCTCTGAGAGAGTAAGCAGATCCTCTGTGGGTCAGGGCACACCCAAGCCTGGGACCTCCAAGGCAGTAGAGCAGAGCCAGAATCCTTTCCAGGTCCAACTCCAACCCAGGGACTTCTGCAGGAGGGAATCCAAACCAGGCTTTACAGAGACAAAAGCTGTACAGGTCAAACCAGGCTTTACAGGTCAAAGCTGGTAACCTAGGCCACATTCGATCTGAGGCAAAGAACTCCACCTTGGGCAACAAATTCCACAGGAGTGGCTATGAACGAGCTACCTAGGACAGAGAGGGCCTGAGGAAACAAGCTCCACTGAGAGCAGAAGCCAGGAGCAAATCCAGTCCCGAAGCCAACCCAGTCCTGGGACACTGGTGGATCAGGATTGAGTCAATAACCAGATTCAGAGTCAGTGATCTCCACCAGAAAAGGTTCAACTGCAAGCCAGGGACTTCTGCAGGAGGGGATCCAGACCAGGATTTACAGAAACAGGGCAAAGCCAGAAACCTAGGCCAAAGTAGGCCTGAGACAGCAAACTCCAAGGAAGCAGAGCAAGGCATAGGAGTGCTGAGCTATCTCCAGGAACACCAAGTAACCAACAGGGTAACTAGAACTGTGACACTGACTGTACCACAAGGAACAACCATCTGAGCTTTGGATTCACTGGCACCTAGAAAATTATTCAACAGAATCTCAGACAGCCCTAACCACACCTATTAGAAAAAAAAGATGAATAGAAAAGGTAAGATCACATGCTACACAACAAAGAGCAACACAACACCAGTAAAACCTAAAAACCCTACAATAGCAAGACCTGAACAATCAAATATTGATGAACCAGAAGAAAATGATCTAAAAAATAACTTCAAGAGAATGTTTGAAATTTTTAAAGATGAAATGAGAAATTCCCTTAAAGAAATTAAGGAAAAGACAAACAAAAAATTGGAAGATATCAACATATCACTTAAAGAAAACCAAGAAAAAGAAATCAAACATATTAAAGAAACTATTCAGGACTTGAAAACTGAAATAAAAACAATAAAGAAAACACAAGCCAAAGGAATTATAGAAACAGAAATCATGAGAAAAGATCAGGAACCACAAATGTAAGTATGAACAGCAGAATACAAGAGATGGAAGAGAGAATCTCAAGCGCTGAAGATACAATAGAGGAAATAGACTCATCAGCAATATTAATTCCATAAAACCCACAAACACATGGAAATTAAACAATGCTGACCTGAATCATCAATGTGTCAAGGAAGAAATAAAGAAATTAAAGACTTCCTAAAATTCAATGAAAATGACCACACAACATACCTAAAGTTATGGACACAATGAAAGCATGTTAAGAGGCAAGTTCATAACACTAAACGCCTACATAAAGAAGCTGGAAAAATCCCACTTTAGTGAATTAACAGAACATTTGAAAACTTTAGAACAAAAAGAAGCAAACTCACCCAAGAGACCTAGATGGCAGGAAATAATCAAATTGAGAGCTGATATCAACAAAATTGAAACAAAACAATACAAAGAATCAATGAGACAAACAGCTGGCTCTTTGAGAAAATCAACAAAATAGACAAACCTTTATCCAAACTTATCAAAAGGCAGAGAGAGAATACCCAAATTAACAAAATCAGAAATGAAAAGGGGGACATAATGACAGACACAGAGGAAATACAGAGAATCTATCAGGTCATATTTCGAAAACCTATACTCCACAAAATTGGAAAACTTAAAGGAAATGGACAACTTTTTGGATAAATATCACTTACCAAAATTAAATCAAGACCAGATAAGCAAATTAAACAGACCTGCTGAAGAAATAGAAACAGTCATCAAAAGTCTCCCAACCAAAAAAAAAAGCCCAGGACCAGATGGTTTCAGCTCAGAATTCTATAAGACTTTCAAAGAAGAACTAATACCAATACTCCTCAAATTATTCCACACAATAGAAACAGAAGCAACATTGCTTTTTAATGAGGCTACAATTACCCTGATACCCAAACCACATAAAGACATTACTAAGAAAGAGAATTACAGACCAATCTCATTCATGAACATTGATGCAAAAATACTAAATAAAATACTGGCTAATCAAATCCAAGAACACATCAAACCATCATCCACTATTGAGTTGGCTTCTCACAGATGCAGGGATGGTTCAACATACAAAAATCTGTCAAAGTAATCCACCATATAAAAAAGCTGAAAAATAAAAACCACATGATCATCTCATTAGATACCTAAAAATCTTTTGACAAAATACAACATCCCTTCATGATAAAGGTCTTGGAGAGAGCAGGGACACAAGGAACATACCTAAACATAATTAAGGCAATATACAGCAAGCCAACAGCCAACATCAAACTAAATGGAGAGAAACTCACAGCAATTCTACTGAAATCAGGAACAAGACAAGGTTGTCCACTCTCTCCATACCTATTCAACATAGTTCTTGAGGTCCTAGCTAGAGCAATAAGACACCAAAAGGAGATCAAGGGGATACAAATTGGAAAAGAAGAAGTCAAGCTCTCACTGTTTGCTGATGATATAATAGTTTACATAAGATATCCCAAAAATTCTACCAAGGAACTTCTACAACTCATAAACACTTTCAGCAATGTAGCAGGATACAAGATTAACTCCAAAAAAAAAAAAATCAGTAGCCCTCCTGTACACAGATGATGAAAGGGCTGGAGAAGAAATCAGAGACTCAACACCCTTCACAATAGTCACAAATTGCACAAAATATCTCGGAGTAGCTCTAACCAAACAAGTGGAAGACTTGTATGACAAGAACTTTAAATCTTTGAAGAAAGAAATTGAAGAAGACACCAGAAAGTGGAAAGATTGCCCATGCTGTTGGGTAGGCAGAATTAACATAGTAAAAATGCAATCTTACCAAAAGCAATCTACAGATTCAATGCAATGCCAGCAAAATTCTTCAAAGACCTCGAAAGAACAGTGTAATGATCTGACACGAGTGAGAAAAAATACAAGACGCAAACAAACCTGCTTAGGAGTTTATTAGAGGGGGGAGGTATGCACAGGCCTGAGAAACAGTATGCAGGGAGAAAGAGCAAAAATGGCGTGTCCAGCTTTTAAAAGCTGCCTCGCACATGCACACAGGGGATTGGCGTGGCTACGTCACACGCTGATGATCCAGATGACGGGCGACCCAAGCATGCACGCAAGGGTTTTACTTGAGTCACATGTGGAGGTAACCACACATGCGCATGTGGGTCACGCAGGGCTCTTTGTTCCCAAGGGTCGGTCCACATGTGCCTGCCTTTAGAACCCGGAAGGGCAGCCTTATCTGTGGCTGAATAATTACAAATGGTACTCAACTTCACATGGAAAAGCAAAAAAATCCAGGATAGCCAAAACAATCCTATACAACAAAAGAACTTCTAGAGGCATCACAATCCCTGACTTCAAACTCTACTACAGAGCTACAGTACTGAAAACAGTGTGGTATTGACATAAGAACAGACAGTAGGACCAATGGAACTGAATAGAAGACCCGGATTTTCAATCTACACATCTTCGAACACCTGATCTTTGACAAGGAAGCAAAAAATATCAAATGGAAAAAAGAAAGCATATTTAACAAGTGGTGCTGGCATAACTGGATATCAACATGTAAAAGAATGAAAATAGACCCATATCTATCACCATGCACAAAACTCAAGTCCAAATGCATCAAAGACCTTAACATAAAGCCAGCCACACTGAACCTTATAGAAGAGAAAGTGGTAAGTACACTTGAAGGCATTGGCACAGGAGACCACTTCCTAAATACAACCCCAGCAGCACAGACACTGAGAGAATGTTTCGTTCATGTTATAACAGGGCCCCAGAACTTAGCACAACTGACTCCATGATGAAAGTGCCATTCGGGCCATAAAACTCAGCACGTAGACAGCACCACCTGCCAAAATGAAAGCAAAGACCTAATCCATCAATGTCCATAGATCTAGAAAAGTCTCTAAATGTATTAACTTTGCTTTTTGCCTCTGTAGTTCTGCTTCTGGCTGCTTTCTTGGCTCTTACCCAGTTAGTCATTGACAGCCAAGACAAAGTGTTCCTCCCCCTCTCTCCTTCTCCACCCCACTCCCCCAAGCCTGCATCTGCATCCACCCCACACCCTGAACCTTGTATTTACATCCACACTCCATGGAGATCTACCCACAATCACATCAAGTGTTCCTCCTAATACTTAACAACAGTGTGAATACTGACTCTCATAGGATGTGCAATTGGCATTTCATAACTGACAAATGAATGGGCTCCAAAGACAAAATAAAGATGCTGCAGCCATTTCTTGTTCTGAAGCCTAAAGCACCCTTCTCTGAGGTGACCAGTGTGGCTCACATACTTGGCCTGGGGCTTGAACACTCTAGACATGTGCCACATGCTGACCAACAAGGACCACAACTCCCAGAGGCTGATAGGACAAAGAGTTCTCAAAGTGACTTCATTTAGGTTGAAATGGTATTCCATTTTCTGGGCCACACACGGCAAACCATCCCTTCGTTTCATGTGGCCTGGAGCATCATGCAATTTCATCCTCTCTTCTGAAGCTTTGGAGGCTGTAATTCTGGGTCTGGCAGGGTTTCAGTGGGGGCTGGCTTTCTAAGGAGGGACTACTCTTTTTTTTAAGTTTTATTTATATTTTCTGCACCGTACTGTGAAGTCTTCTAGATGCTTTGTCTCTCAAAGGCAGGATTAAAGCCCAGACAGCAAAGGCTGCAATTCTATACTTAAAACATTTAATCAAGATTAATGTCAACTCTCCAGTTACCTGGCATCTCTATGGAAGCCTCCACTGGAGACTCTCAAAGAACATGAAGCCCCCACAGTGGCATAAATCGGTCAATTTTAAAGCTATTATCTTCTTGAGATCAATCACCTTGCACTGAAGGCAACATTATAATAAAAACAACGAAGGGACCCTTTGTGTTTGTTTGTTTTGACAATAAGATCTCAAGTCAGATAGAACTAATCCGGGTTAGGAAGCATCAAAGCTGAATTCTGCTGCTTTCTTGGCTCTCACCCAGTTAGCCACTGACAACCAAAAGAAAAATGTTCCTCTCCCTCTCTCGTTCTCTGCTCCACACCCCCAATGCTGCATCTACATCCATGCTGCATGGAGATCCGCCCACAGCCACATCAAGGGCTTTTACATTTAGGGTTGCTTCTTATACTTAACATTTCCTAATTTATAATCTGACTCTTGCATAAATATTTTCCAGAAATATGTGCCAGTGGCTACCTCCTCAGAAACAAGCTTACCAAACAGGTCATTCTCCCTAGGGTGCAACAGACTGCCGTGGACAGTTGATTCTCGGAAGGCAAGTGATTGCCCTTTCAACAGTAAAGACCCACCACGGTTTCCTGGTGGGTTTGTCTTTTAGTTTCTCCTTGTGTATCCTTGGTGACACTCAGGCTAGCTGTGTGTAGAGCAGGCTGTCTTTGAATTTGTAAAAGTCCTCATGTCTCTGAGTGTGAGGATTAGAGGTGTGTATGTGTGCCACCATGCCCAGCTAAATTTTGCTTTCTTCCTTTCTTTCTTTCCTTTTTTTTTTCTTTTTTTCTGAGACAGGGTCTCACTATGTAACTTTGGCTGGCATGAAACTTGCTATATAAACAAGAAGGCTGGCTTTGAATTTGCAAACAATCCTTGTGTCTCCCACTCCCAAATGCTGAAATTAAAGGCGTATATCACCACGCTCCAAGATGATCTTCTTATATTGAAAAATTATCTGTGTGAAAGGATAGGACTAAAGTCTATTATAAAATATGTGGATATTTCATTTCTATGTGATATTTAAGTTACTAAATTAAATATATTTTGGACTACATAAATACATGTGAAAAAGAAAATCTCCATTGTGGCTGTCCCTCTGTCTAGTTTTGTTAGTATTGAGGGACACTCTTCCTGGCAAGATGAGAACAAACTACTACTCATCCCATATAGGAAACTCACACAAAAGCAAAGTATGGATACCTCGAAGTCCAACTTGGTGAACCAATGAGTTTTATTGGGGTTACTTACAGGAGCAGAAATGACTCAAAGACAGCTGCATCATCCAAAGCTCACCCCAGCCTGGTGACAGATCCTGAAAACTGGAACCCTGGAGCTCACTATAAGGCTTGAGGCAGCTTTGAGTGTTTCTTTTAGGAAGCTTGACTGGTCTGAGCCTTTTCCAAGCAGTGCAGCTGATCTGAGAAGCTTTTGATCAGCTTCTAGAGGAGGGGACCCAGTGCATCTGCTTAGTTTTAGGGACTTCCTAAAGTTACTGAGTTGTTACTTCCTGGGCTTTAAGGAGCATCCATTTAGAACATCTTGTGGCTTAATGGGCTGCCTGAAATATGAAGTGCTTTACCCCTGCTTTAGAAAATTTTGAGTCACAAATAACTTCCTTGCAGGACGGAAATGATCCACTCAGAGAAAGCTGTGGAGTAGTTCGAAAGTCAGACCTATTCTTTGTAGACCAGAATGACAAAGTTGAATTCAAAATTGAGTTCTTTTAGTCCTGTTAGCTTTATGCATAAGGGATATCAGGCAGCAGCTACTGAAGGTCAGAGGCTGCCGGTGAAAGCTTCAGACCTCTGGTTCTCAACTGGGGTTGTTTTTTTTGTCCTTCATGGAGCATCATGGGATCTTTATAAACTTTGATGGCATCAGTGGTAGGGAAAGTAGCTGCCAGCTTCTAGTGGGTAGAGTCCTTATGTTTTAAACTTATTACTCTAGGTGAGGTTGGTGATGCCAGAAATAGGGGACCTGGACAAGATCTTTAGCACTTTGAATCAGCAGGTCCCCAAGGAGAACAGGGATGCCACAGAAACCCCCAAGCAGAAAGACGAATGTGTAGAAGCACCTTAACTGTGGTCTTCTGGACAAGACTGGGTGAAGTGGAATATGCAGGTTTAGGACTGGCTAGTTGTGTTTGCGTGTGGCACCCATTAGAGTTACATTGACTGCAATGGATACAGACTGTGGTACAGGCCATCTAAAGGCTGTAGCTGGTCTTGGGTGGGCCAAATTGGGGACCTCCCAGGAGGCATCTTACAGGCTGGAAAGCACCATTCATGGGATTTAAATCCAACGGAGACTGTGGGGGACTGTTGGGTGGAGGAAACAGGTTGTTATGGTATGTTCTTGAGTGCTGTATATCTCTTTTTTCTACGTCATTGTGTTATGTCTGCTGCAGGCTCCCACTGATGCTACCATGACACTCTGCTTTATGTGCCCATTGATGCCACCATGACACTCTGCTTTATGTGCCCATTGATGCCACCATGACACTCTGCTTTATGTGCCCATTGATGCCACCATGACACTCTGCTTTATGTGCCCATTGATGCCACCATGACACCCTGCTTTATGTGCCCATTGATGCCACCATGACACTCTGCTCTAAGCTCCCACTGACACCACTGTGGTTGGTTCAGGTGCATGGGACCCAGCAACTACAGACTAAATACTCTGAAACCGAGAGCCAAAAGTAAATCTCCCCTCCTTTAAGTTGCTTTTCTCTGGTTTTTGATCATAAAATTTCAGCTCATACATCCAGGCAATACCTAGGTGTTATCTGTGAGGTATTCTTAGAGGCAATGGGAATGGGTGAAGGCCCACCCTGAAATTGGGCGGCACCCTCTATTTTAGGCAGCCTTCACCTCAGGATATCAGACTCCTTGAACATGGACTTTTAATTGTCATTCTCCAGGGCGCTTCAGGTCTCCAGCCTTGGGTTGGGGCTGCCTCATGGACCCCTGTGTTCTGGATGCTTCTAGCTTCTTGGGCTCAGCAGTTATTAAGCCCAAGAAAGGTAAGAGTGGATTCACTCAGCTTCTAATTACAGAAGCCAAGCTAATAAATCCTCTGTTTTAATTATATTGTAATTTTTCTATTGGTTCTCTTCCTCTGGAGACCCTAATATAAAATGAATGTGTTAAGAATAACATGATAAAAGAAAGCAATTGTTTCACTTATGGGTTTTAAAGTCAGATGTTCCCTCAATTTTAATTTTTGTTGTTTAATAATCCATGGGGCTTAGAAGTAAAAATCAGTGTTTGGGTGTTGAAAGTTCCAATCATTTCTCTGGCTTCTGAATATCAAATGAAAAATGATATATAGAGCACCCAACAGGTATCTGGTACCAGGTCAAAGCTCAATAAATCTTTTTTTCTGTCCCCAAGTTTTCTTTTGCCTTCAGTAATTACAACAATGAAAAGCAGTTAAATTCTTCTAGCAGAAGGGAAAGCTGATTGCCTTTGTTTAAACCCCAAGTAGAATGAGCAAAGAAATCAGAACACAAGATTTCACCAAATCGCCACATGTATTAATCAGCATTCTCTAGAGATATAGAAGTATACACACACACACATACACACACACACACACACACACACACAGAGAGAGAGAGAGAGAGAGAGAGAGAGAGGATTGACTAGAGTGGCATACAGGATGTGGTCCAACTATTTCAACAAAAAACCAAAAAGTTCAAGAATCAAGTAATTGTCTGGCCCATGAGGTTGAATGCCTTAGCTAGTCTTCAGTATATATTAGAACCCGACAGAAGTAGGCTCTAATATCAGAGAAGGAAAGAACTTGCCAGCGAGAGCGAGGGTGAGCAGGCAAGAGTAAAGGCTTCTTCTTCCCTGTCCGCACCACCAGAAGGTGTGGCCCAGATTTAGGCTGGGTCTTCCCACCTTAAGTGATCCAACCAAGAAAAACCTCTCACCGGTCTGCCTGAGCTTTAGTTAGTTCCAGATATTGCCAAGTTGACAACCAAGAGCAGCCATCACACCACAGAAATGTAAAGTCTGTTTACTGGCAAAACCTACCACATTGACATAATGTTCCTTGTTGACCGATCGTGACATTTGACCTTTTACCTCGAATGACTTGATGGAAATGCAGTCTTCTACTGAAAAGCTTGGAAACCAGATTCTTCTAGGTTTCAGGACATGTGTGTGATCCCCCCCATCCTTTTCCTAGGGCAGGATCCCTCCCTGCTGTGTTCCCTGATGATTCTGCTGCCCAGAGACTCAGGCTCAAATAGATTTTGCGGTCTCTGGCTAGGATCTCCGCTATCTCCACTCTCATTGGAATCCTGGTTATGCTTCCCTTCCCTCTTCTTTTTCATCCCTCTGAGTCAGGGTCTCCCTATGTTGCCCTGACTGTCCTGGAATTCACTATGCAGACCAGGGTGACGTCACACTCTTAGAGATCCACCTGCCTCTGGCTCCAAGGGCTGGGATTCAAGGCCTAAGCCACCCTGCCCAACTTCTCCAGCTTTCTCTAATTTTCTTCCTTGCAAACAATTATCATTTTGCACTGTCCTGTGTGTGTGTGTGAGGGTTCCTTGTCTCCTGTATAAGTTTGACCTTCCAGGCTGCTCACTAGTAAACAGCACTCATTAATTAAATACCTTCTTTGTGCAGTCTCCCTGTGACTGGAAACGCCTCTCTGATGCGTTGCGATGTGTTTGCGAGCTAGCTCCTATAAGTGTGAATTTGGAGGCTCTAGGTTGCTTTCCTGTCACTCAGCTTCTTCCTGATACTGTGTGGTCAAAGGTTTGTTCTCTAATGCTGAAGGAAGAAGGGAGCCAGGCGTGTGGTGCACACCTCTAAAACCAGCTCTTTGGGGGCCAGCCTTGTCTATATAATGAGTTCCAGGACAGCCAGAGCTATTTAGAGAGACCCTGTCTCAAACAAAAAACAAACAAATAAATAATAGTAAGATAAGGGTACATGTGGTTTCCTGGTACCGTCCACCTGACACCGTCATTTCAAGAATCTGGAATGCTTTTAAAACTGGGGGCTTCACAGTTCAGGATGTCCAGGATGCTTTAAGTTATTGGTAAGGGCCTCTGGGAGGACAATACCACATGGTAGGTCTCTCTCTCTCTCTCTCTCTCTCTCTCTCTCTCTCTCTCTCTCTCTCTCTCTCACACACACACACACACACACACACACACACACACACACACACACACACACACACACACGGGGATGAGAGGAAGGGGATGGAGAGAAGGAGAGAGCAAGATATGTTGTTAGAGAGAAGTGAGACA
>PVIU01022576.1:0-29181 GCA_004026605.1 Ondatra zibethicus
ATATGGGTCTATTTTCATTCTTCTACATGTTGATATCCAGTTATGCCAGCACCACTTGTTAAATATGCTTTCTTTTTTCCATTTGATATTTTTTGCTTCTTTGTCCAAAATCAGGTGTTCAAAGATGTGTTGATTGATATCCGGGTCTTCTATTCGGTTCCACTGGTCCTCCTGTCTGTTCTTATGCCAATACCAGGCTGTTTTCAGTACTGTAACTCTGTAGTAGAGTTTGAAGTCAGGGATTGTGATGCCTCTAGAAGTTCTTTATTGTACAGGATAGTTTTGGCTATCCTGGGTTTTTTGCTTTTCCATATGAAGTTGAGTACCGTTCTTTCGAGGCCTTTGAAGAATTTTCCTGGGATTTTGATGGGCATCGCGTTGAATCTGTCATCAATTATATTTGTTCATGAAAAGTTCCAGGGGTTTTCTGAAGAATCTTTTTCTCCTGTGCAGTCTCATATTGTCAGTCAATCCTGCTCACCTGGGAATCAGAGCAAAGAGCCATGTATGTGGAGAGGAGACAGTAGCAAAGGATCCAGGAATGTTAGAGGGACTGAGGAAGGAGTAGGGAAGGGCTCAAGTGACTGTAGCAACAGGGCATTAAATTGGCTTCGCTAGATTCTATTTCATTCAAAATGATTCTAGAGAATTCCACTCAGAATAATCTTAGAATATTCCTATTGTAGATATTCGAAGACTCTCTTTTCATGTGAGTGATGCTGTCCCTCCATTCATGTCACCAGTTGTGTCTTCTTATCAATAGTAAATGTTACCTTCATTATAACTTTAATATAATGTTCAGTTAGAACAATTGATGCCTTTTGGGTTTTATCTGCTCTTAGAATTTGGAGCATTTTGTAGTTCCTGCAGTTTCTCTATCTATCATGGTTTATTTCTCCATTTCCTAATTTAATACAAGCAGGACTTTGATAAGATTTGTTTAATATCTGAATAGAGTATTAAACTCCATAACATTGTCTTCCCGTTGATATCCCCTTTCTTCTCTCTTCACATAAGCTCTCAGTGTTTTATATTGCTGTATTTTTAATAATTTTTAATTCACCTCTGGGTTTGAACATTATCTCATAATTTTGAAATTCTTTGTTACTTCTCATTTTATAAATTTTAGGAAGATTTCTCTATTTAAGAAATACTTGTAGGATTTTGGTATTCGGAATCTTACAAACATCCTCTTATATTTCTTTCCTTGTTTGGGAACCTGCTAGCTGTGAGTCAGTATTCACATATATTATATGAATTATATTAATGCATATTTAAAATAGAGTCAAATATTAAATATTATATTTACTTATGTTAAACACATAACACTTAATATATATTAAATAAATATAGACAGAGAGGATCTTTCACTGTAACATTAGATGAGCTGCTTTTTTTCTTTTCTTTTTTTTTTTAAAGATTTATTTATTTATTATGTATACAGCATTCTGCCTGCCTGTATGCCTGTACAGCAGAAGAGGGCACCAGATTTCATCATAGATGGTTGTGAGCCACCATGTGGTTGCTGGGAATTGAACTCAGGACCTCTGGAAGAGCAGCCAGTGCTCTTAACCTCTGAGCCATCTCTCCAGCCCCGAGCTGCTTTTTTTTCATAACTAAATGTGTGGAGCGTGTATTATATACATTTTGGCTGTTTTAACTGCTTTTGAGCATGGTGTGTTCAGTTCTTTTGCTTATTATTGATTACAATATTATTTATTTGCTTTGTGATTTTTTTTCCCTTTTTTAATGTCTAATAAATTCTGGATATTTTTGTTTCATACTATGAAAAGTTTGTTATGAAATATATACATACTGTAGATGTATATGAAGAAGATATTTCTTCATAATTTTAGTTATTACCAATTGTGTGCAAGTTTTTAATTGCATGCAGTCTTGTTTGTCTGTTCTTGCTCTTGTGTTCTGATAATTTGTTATCTCATTTAGCTCACTATGTCTATATATTAATGCATTTCCCACTGTGTGACTCTCCAGATTTCACAATTCATTGAATTGGTCTCAGTTTCATTCTTTTATATGTGGATGTTTACTTTTCTGATACCATTATTTGATGAGGCTGCCTATTTTGTAACATACCTTTTCGGTGTTTTGGTGAAACTCAGATGGTCACAGCTCTTTGGGCTTGTTCTTCATCTGCTGCTCTTATAGCTTTGGGTGTCTTCTCTTCTGCAACAGCCATGGTGCTGTTGTTTGTGTGGCTTTTCACTGTCATCAGAAATCATGGGGGAGTCGGCACGAATCAAGCTCTGCTCTATGTTCCTGGGCTTGCCTTCCACTCACACAGTCTTAGTGCCTCCATGTAAATTTGTAGGATTCTCTTTAATGTATCTTTGAAGTTTATTATGGGGAGATTGATTGTTAATGGATTTTGAGTATATAAATCATTTAACAATGTAATTTTCATAATAATGTGTTTTATATCATGTGCATGAAAGGTTTTCATCTTCCAGTGTCATCCTCATTTCGTTCAGTGAACAATTCCATTTCAGAGATCTCTCTTCTCCTTGATTAATTTTTTCCTTTTTAAAAAAATTTACTATTTTTTTGTTAAGTTTTAATTAAATTAATTAAATTTAATTAATTAAAGAGAAGCAATAACAGTTCATATGAAGCAATTCTAACTGCTTGGTTATATAGATGATAAAAAAAAAGTTTTGCCTCCAACTAGGCATTGATAGCGCTTCTTGTTCTATTTGTATAAATTTTTTCATAATCAATGAATATTAACATCTAATAATTGCATCAATTTATTCACTCACCATTACACCTTCATCACCCTGTGTCCCATCCTTGGTTGGCCATTTTCTTCCCATTCATCCCCCTCATATTTCATGTATGATTTTGAACAAGTTTGGGCTAGATATCTTGGCCATTGTGTTCTTAATTCCAACTGCCATGTCATATGGAAGATTTTTTCATAAATTACCTCCTTATCCTCCAACTCTTACCAACTTTTGCTTCCTCTTCTGTAATGTTCTATTTCTTTTAGCTAGATTAAAACTGTGTTAGAAACAGTTGGAGAGAATGTGAACTGGTGTCTGGTTACCATGTCAGGAGCAATACTGTACATTATTTCTTGCTGGATCATAAACCTAAATTGACTCATATACTCTCTGTTGTGCTCAGATGTTTTTTATTTATTTTGGCTTCTCATAGGGATTTTTTTTCATGAAGTCATGATGAAGATTGGTGGAGGAAATTCTGTTGGTACTAAGATTTTATGTCTTTGGGGTGTTTTTGTTTGTTTGTTTTTTGGGTTTGTCCAAACAGGGATTCTCTGTGCAACCTTGGCTGTCCTGGCACTCACTCTGTAGACCAGGCTAGCCCTCAAACTCACAGAGATCTGCCTGTCTCTGCCTCCCAGGTGCTGGGATTAAAGGAGTGTACTACCACCGCCCAGCTGTCTTTGGTTTATAAAGATTTGCTGGCATTGGGGCCTCTAGATTATTGGTTGTATTGTTCTCCAATTACTCTATTAGTGCTTTCCTGTGTTGTACATGGTAGATTTCTTTCTAGTCCTCTTTTCCTTTATTCCTTACATGAATTTTATTTTTTTCTGTGTCCCCTTGGATAATTCATGTCTGATTTTTTTGTGCATAATTTTCCTAGTGTCATCTAATGAATGAGGTAATTGATTGAAAGCGCTGTGTTAATGTTTCTACTTTCAAATGTATCTTTATTTTCTATCAATTATAATGATCATTTTTTTTTCCTGAGTGTAACACTATGGTTGACAGTTATTTCCTTCCATGGTTCCTAATATATCATTCTATGATCTCCTGACTTCAGAATATGGATAACTATTCATAAAATTACATTTTCTAAGCCTGTGATTCTATTAAAGTGTAGGGGAAGATAATTAAAATGTAGATGTCCATTGTCACAGTTTTTAGATTTGAGAATAGCAGGATAGATATGGGAGATGAGGCAACTTTTAAAGGACTGTCCTAGGGAATATTAGCCTAGACTACTGTGCTCTTCTTTCTGCTTTCTGAACACCAGACATAACCAGCTTGAGATTTGTGTACAGTATACAGTTCGTGCTCAAACAAGTGCTAGTGACCTTATAGGTGTCCAAGATCTCTGATATTCTTGCCCATCCCATTTATTGCTTGGGTCACATGCTCAACACCCTTTGAATAGAAGTCACTGAGGTGCAAAAATATATCTGTTCAGAGGCATGTCTGTGTTTGAGGAAATAGCAGTTCACAGGTTTTTAAATTGAAGCCCTGGACAGGGAACTTCATGTTGGAAGCATGTAAAAATCATTTGTTATTTCTCATACCCCACTATGGCTTCTTGTCCATTCTCCATAAAGTAGAAAAATGTACTTTTAAAGTTGAAGTCATGGACAGAATTAAATCATGGGACACATTCTCCTTCCATATTAAGCACTGAAGCATTGAATTTGAAGCACCAGCATCTGTGACTAGAGCAGGAATTTTTTATGTTCTTCCGAGAGAGTTGACAGTAGTACTCAAGGTGAATGTCACGGGCAAAGGTCACTAAGTGATGCACCAAGTGAAAATGTCCTGATTTTTATCTTCAAAATTCATGCACTGCCATGCCCACATTTTCTTACCATCCTGATGCTGATCATGAATCTCCCATGTATGGAATGTTAAATATTGTAAATTTACAACATCATAATCATTCCTGGCTCTCAGAATTCTGTTGTACTTATCTTACTGTTGTTGGTAAATTTTTGATGATATCAACTGGCGCTTTTCCTGATGTTTTCATTGATATTATGGTTGTTAGACTAATACAGAAAAATATCCTGGTAGAGGGTTTGTAGTATCTTTATTGTTGTTTGTTTGTTTGCTTGTTTTTTTGATTGTTATAGTGATAGTTCATTTGTGTTTTAATAAATAAGCTTGCCTGAAGATCAGAGGGCAAAACTAATCTTCTAGAGGCCAGGCAGTAATAGCTCACATCTTTAATCCCAGTACTAGGGAGCCACACGCCTTTAATCCCAGCACTAGGGAGGTGGTGAAAAGAGTGACAAGAGTAATATGGCTGGGTGAAGAGAGGAATATAAAGGGGAAGAGAGAGGGAGTCACTGGAGTATGTGGAGTCTGAGGTTGGTGGGGAGCATTGCAGGATCACCCCTTTTTTGTCTGAGCCTTGGTAGAGATAAGAGATCTCTAGTGACTTGGCTGCTTTGTTTTTCTGATCTTCATCTTGAACCCCAATATCTGTCTCTGGCTTTTTATTATTTGTGCTACAGATTGTGGCTATTACAATGATCCTGGAATTTAGAATCATCAATGCTTTCTAACTCCGTGTTTTCTCACTTGAATTTTAAACAGAATGGCCTTTGCACCTGGCTCTCACCTCCTTCTCCCAACTCCCACCCCAAGAGCTTGCACCATTACCCTCTTATGAGTCTTTATCCTATCCACGGTTATCCACATTTCCTTCACATTCTTCCCCCTCTTATTTCATGTATGTTTTGGGTGAGGTTTTACACAGGTAGCCTGGCTCTCCATGTGTTCATAATTCCAGCTGCCATGTGGTATGACAGTACCACTTCACACCCCATTGGTGTAGGAGGTCCTTCTGTATTTCTGTTGCTTTCATTGGTTGAATAAAGAGACTGCCTTGGCCTTTTGATAGGGCAGCCCTTAGGTGGGTGGAGGAGACAGAACAGAATTCTGGGATAGAGAAGGAAGAGTCAGGGAGAGTCGCCTGCCATGAAGCCTGCCAGGTCAGACACACTGAATCTTTCCCGGTAAGCCACGACTTGTGGTGACACACAGATTATTAGAAATGGGTTAAACAAATATGTGAGAGTTAGCCAATAAGAGGCTAGAGCTAAATGGCCAGGCAGTATTTAAATGAATACAGTTTCTGTGTAATTATTTCGGGTATAAACTAACTAGGCGCCGGGAACGCAGCCCTCTCCTCCTCCATACTACACCCCATCCTCCAGATTTGGGGTGGGGGTGAGGGTCGTTTGAGATAGGGTTTCTTGGTGTAACAACCCTGATTGTCCTGGAACTCGCTTTGTAGACCAAGTTGGCCTCGAACTCAGTGAGATCCACCTGCCTCTGCCTCCCAAGTGCTGGGATTAAAGGTGTGTGCCACCACCCACCCTCCAGATTTAATAGTCTCCACACCACCGGTAATGGTTCCTGAGATTTGGATGTGGTAATATGGGTTTTTCCGTTTCTGGATATGCATTCATCAGTATCTGTTTTCTGTTGCAAATGACGTTCCTTGGCTGAGTCTGAAAGCAGCACCAGGCTGTGGTGTGAGCAGAACCATTTAAGTTGCAAAATGTCAGGCATAGATTCTCTCCTAGGGCCTGTAACCTTTCCATTCATTGTCTTTTGGCCAGTTTTCATAACAATCTGTATGTTTCCATTGTAAAAGTGGCCTTAGATCA
Source organism: Ondatra zibethicus (assembly GCA_004026605.1). Classification (NCBI taxonomy): domain Eukaryota; kingdom Metazoa; phylum Chordata; class Mammalia; order Rodentia; family Cricetidae; genus Ondatra; species Ondatra zibethicus. The sequence goes on from PVIU01022576.1 coordinate 6,413, forward strand.
CACCAGAAAGCTTTCTGTTACCTACAAAATAGTCTTGGCTGTATTATACTAATGGCATAATATGCCTGGCAAGTTGACTTTCCAGTACACAGTGTCATTGTCTGTGGACTCTGATCATCTCTCCCAGCAACCTGCAGAGTGTATTTAGCAGTTTGAATGCTACACCAGGATTTCAAGACATCTTTAGACACTATAAGTTGTTTGCTGATTTCTCAGAATCTTCTATTGGAATGTAGAAAACCAAGCAATGCTGTTTGTGGATTTTATATGGCTTCCTAAGACTGTTTTCAGATCTGAGGTTTCTCTTGGAACATGAAAGATTTGGAATTTCAGAATTACTTTTCTTGTAACTTGGAACAACTTGCCTTTCTCTGTCTTCATTTGAAGCATTGAAAATTTTCTTTCCTTGCTCTGGGTGAACTTGGATGCACTGTGTTGAGTCAGTGTGGAGAGCGTGGACATCCTTGTTTCTTTTATGATTGGAGCAGAATGACGGTGTCTGTCCTCGTTCTGTGTAATGTCAGGTTTAGGTTTTTCTTTCATATTCATTATGCTGATCTGTTACTTTTCCCCTCGTATTCTTTAGTTTTATACTGAACAAATGTCACATTTTCCCACAGATCTTTGATCGATCTATTGACATGATCATGTGTCTTCTCTCACTGAATCTACGTATTTTGTTCCTTGAATTGATTGGTTTATGGCTGTTGAAACAGTCCTTTCATTCCATTTCCACATTTATCAGAGACAATGTCCTGGAAAGTGGTCTAAATTTTTTTCCTATGCTCATATTTTTTGTTGTCATCTGCTTGCTTTGTTTATCAAAATAAAGTAGCTTTGTGTGATGACTTTCTTGCATTCCTTTTCTTTATGTTTCTTGCAGTATTCTCTGTGGAGGATTAGTAGAGGTTTTTCTATAGGAACTAGAAGATTCTGTGCTAAATGTGTTCAGTCCACAGACACTGTTAGAGGAAACACTGACTGCATCAGCCCAACATTGGGTAATACCTGTTCTTGTTTCATGATAGAGAAGGCTGATTTCTTTCCTTGTTTCTAAAGAACACATCCTTTTCTTTTTCTATTCTGATTTATTTGCATATGACTCTCTACAACACTCCATAAGGTAACACTGGCATCATTGACATGCATTGCAATGTCTCCTTTTCAGTTCTATTACATGGGGATTCATTTTCCTATTCAGAAAATGTGTAAAAATGTTTTCTATATGTGGGTTTTTTGCATTTATTTTTTAACTGCAGTAAGTGTGCATTGACTCCTTGTATTCTTCTTTGAGTCTGTATCATTAATTTCTACTATGGGATTCCAATGCTCTAAAATCTGCACACCTATCAGTAAGATGTGCTGTAGAAAGAGGACACATTTCTTCTCTAAATGGTTCATGACAAGAGTCAGCATCTGCATCAGGAAACTTGGATTAAGGCCTGAGTGTTAACTGTGGTGTAAACCACAGCCTACAGTCTCTTCCATGTGGTTAATCTTTGAATGCATTGAGAAACAAATCACAAGGTTTGCAGTTGAGCCTAAGGTCCCTAAAGCTCGTGCATATTCTTCTCTGTGGAGAGTTGACCCTATGTGGTGCTATTCACTGGAAGTTCTCTTTCTTATTGCATTTCACCATCATCGCTATATTGCTGTCCAATTTCTTTTTTTTGTTGTTTTGTTTTGTTTTAGATTTATTTATTTATTATGTATCCAACATTCTGTCTCCATGTATGCCCGCACGCCAGAAGAGGGCGCCAGATCTCACTACAGATGGTTGTGAGCCACCATGAGGTTGCTGGGAATTGAACTCAGGACCTCTGGAAGAACAGCCAGTGCTCTTAACCACTGTGCCATCTCTCCAGCCCTTGATGTCCAATTTCATGTTGCTGTTGTGAATCCCACTTATGTTCTCATGGAACCACCTTTAGGGAGGACTCATCCTGTTTCTATTATTGCTCTCAGGTTCTTCCCCTTTTGTTAGTTTAAAAATATGAATTTTCCATTCATGTGTCCTCTGGTTTCTTCTGGGTAAGATTAGTAAAACTGTTAAAATATTTTTATTTCCTTTGTCAAAACTGACAATTTCTCACCTATTCCGTCATGTTATTGTAGTGGCATTTCAATTGTATTTTAATAAGGCAAGCTTGTTTGAGGATCAGGGAAGTAAGACAGCCATGCTGGTCAGCCTTCCAGCCAGACAGTAGTAATGTACCTTTAATCCCAGAACTAGAGAGCATTATAAAATGGGAAGAAACAGCTCTCAGACATAGCTCATTCTGATGTTCCTGGAGGCAGGATTGCTATTTTGGACTGAGGTTGAGGTAAGAGCCAGTGGCTGGCTTTCCTTTTCGGATAATCAGGTTGAATCCCAACCTCTCTCTCTCTGAGTTTTTATTAATCGTGCTTCATAGTGTAGATTTTAGAGTTACAAGCTGATTTTCATTTTATTGTCTTACTTTTGTTGATGATAATAGCATGAATATTCTAGATTCATTTAGTGGTCATTTTTTCAGCTTACCTCATTGAATGTGTTTTGAATTTTTAGTGTAATTGATAAATATCTGCGGTTGGTTCTGAGAGAGTTTGGTTTTTCGTTTACGTGGATTTGTTTTCAACTATTGTTTAAATTTGGCCAGAAGATATTTGTACCTGCCTGTTATTTCAATGCATGGGAAACAAATAGAGCAGTTCCTGCAAATCACGAGGGATCAGCATAGGATTGGTCCATTTCATCATCAGGTATCGTCAGTATTTTCCTCCAGATAGAAATAGTGGCTTACTGTGTTTGTGTTTTGGACATGGTAGTTACTCCTTAGCTCTCCTCTATTTATCTATTCTCTGTGTTAAATGTCTTATTTCCTGTGTTGTCCTTGATAGTTTCTCTCTGAGTTTTCTATGTATACTTTGCCTCTAATTATCAACTGCAGTGCTTCTTGAGTGCATAATCTGTGTTATTTCAAACTTTCTTCACGTGAACTTCTCTCCATGAATTTTAAGAGCCCATGTATCTGAGTGCAATGATAATATTGATAGTTATTTTCTTTCACCACTCAGAGTATATCCTTCCATGTTCCCCTCTCTGTAGGAATGTTGTGAAGTCCTTTAGTAACTTTTGGGAGTTTGGCAGTCTTACCTGTTTTGGCATCATCTGTAACACTGTATTAATTTTAGCTTTGTATTTTTGATATGTTGATGTGAAATGTCAAGAAAAGTTCTGATGTTTGTTCCAGAGACAGAAACTGAGAGAAGACCAACAGGAAGAATGGATGATTGTCCTGTAAATGTACCCCAGGTCAGTGTTATATCTGCATTTCTTTGAAAATTGTTTTTATTATTGAAATTATGTGAGCCTTTATTTCTTTTCCTATGATATTGTCAATCTGTGTTAGGGTTTCTCTTACTATGAGGAGACACCATGACCATAGCATCTCTTATAAAGAAAAACATTTAATTTAAGGGCTGGTTTACAGGTTCAGAGGTTTAGACCTTTATTGTCATGGCAGTAAGCATGGTTTTGTGCAGGCTGACGTGGTGCTGGAGAAGAAGCCAAGATTTCTACATTGGATCAGCAGGACCCGACTTGAGCTTCTAAAAACCTCATAGCATACTCCCAGTGACACACATCCTCTAACAAGGCCACACCTACTCCAACAAAGCCACACCTCCTAATAGTTCTGCTCCCTTGTGACAAAGCATTCAAATCTATGAGCCTATGGGGCCATTCCTATCCAAGTCACTAAATTATCTAAAGTTTTTATTTTCTAGTGTTTTTTTTTTCATTTTCTGATTGTCAAGATTAAGTCCTTAAATCTTTCAGCTCTGTATTACATTTTTATCCTATTGTAGCCTCCCTTGGTTATTTCAGTGAAGACATATATTTTTTAAGTGTTAAGACCTATAATACAGAAAGAGATTCTATTGTAATTGGTGATCAAAAAACTATATTGAGGACCATTTCCTATAGAGGATGAACTTGTGTCCTTATATATTAGTGAGGAAGGAAGGTTTCATGTTCAAACCTGTCAGGTTTGATCAGTTTTCCAAAGCCAGGTTTATGAAAATAGCCATGCAAGTACAAGGAACTTTCACCGACATTACTGAGCAATTTATGGAAATGTAGAATTAAAAGAGACACTCTGTCACGAATTCTAGTACTAAATATTTCAGCGCCTCATAAAGCACAGATAGTGGAAGGAATATGTGTCTTATTCTTGCCATAAAAACTGATGTTTTGTGAGGAGATGCAAATTTCAATATACTGGATTTTCTTTTACATTTGATGTCACACAATAATGATGGGTGTTGACACCTGAAATCTTTTTGTTTCAAGAGAGATCCTGTTCATATCATTCTCTTGATAAAAAATGCAGTGCAAGGTTCTCAGTACACAAAATAGTATTTTCTCTTTGTCTTTTATTTTTCAGACAGGGTGTAAGCACTACTGTCTCTACCTCTATATTGCATCATGTTCAATATATCAGTAAGAATTTTCTAAAGAACATTGACTTGGTGCTGTGTATATGCCATCAATTTTTATATGTTAATGAATGTCCCTTGTACTGATTTCACTCTCTTCTTTTGGAGGAAAAAGGTTCTTTCCCCCAACTCTAAGTTTTTTCTTTCCCTGGAGCTATAGTATAAGTATATTAAGTATGTAGAGACTTTGAAGAATTGTTGCAATGGACAGGTTTTTTTTCTCATTCTTTAAAAATACTTTAATTTAAGCATGTGAGTATTTATCTGCATGTTTTCCTGCACGATGCATGTGGAGCCCTAACTCTTTGTACTAGAGTCAGGTACTGTATTGAGATGCCCTGTGTGTAGAGAGAATGAAGTACAATTTCTCTGTAGGAACAGCAAAAGTCCTTTATTTCTGAGCCATCTTTCCAGCCCCCAAATTTAGATTTGTGGTACACATTCAATATAGAGCCAGTTTATATCCCTGTGTCTTCTATTTTTGGAAAAATGAAGGAGAAATCATAAATGATTCTTATCTCTGCAACCCAGAATCCTGTTAGACAATTCAGCTCAAATGCTGAAGAATAGAGTTGAAATTTGAAGATTGAAATTGTCAAGTGTGCCAATCTCATGAGCAATAATATAGTCAAAACTAATAGATAATTAAAATAATTCCCACATACTTAATACCTTCATTTCAAACACAGAAAACCTTTTACTTCATCTAAATGTATTGTCACATACAATGTTTATTTGTAAATATTTTTCTCATCCTACAGTAAAACCTCATTGAATTTCTGAAATTATTATCTGTATTGGGTGTGTCTGCTTTTAGAAATATTTGGATAATATTAACATTGTCTACAGCAGATTTTTCTGTTTCATGACTGCAAATATTTTCATAAGCAACTTCACAGAATAGTTGATTCTATGAGTTGTTTGGAATGTTAGATGTATACACTGATGTTATACTCTTTACTATTTAAAGAAAAATCTCTAACTTAATTCATCCATGAATTTTGCATTCTATATTCTACCTCTTTGTTCTAGAAATCATGCAACTTTATAACTTGTGCTCAGGATCTGAACTGAGATTCTTAGAATAGAGTCATATGAGGCCTAACTTCAAAGAGACAGCATCCATATTTGAGCAAGATTGAGCGTTGTAGAATTTAGAAGCATTTTTGCTCATCCTAACTTTTCCTTGTGAGATATGACTATGTGAACATCTTTGATTTCAAGGCAGCATTTGTAAAGGTACATTCTTGCATCTAGACCTTAAGTGTGTATCTTATATTACTTACAAATTTGCTGGTTGTGGTACTATTATGCTATTCTGTTTTCACAGAGATATAAAATACAATATAGAGTATGAGTATTCTAGAAAGTATCTTTTATTAAAATTAACTTTCAGTTTTATCTTATTGTGTTTGTATATTTGGCTGAATAAATGTGTTAATGCTGTCTGTGTCTCCTGCCTATATAATTTAGTAGAGAACATTGGATAGTATGGAACTGGAAAGGTGCCGTCTCGGTGCTAGGAGTCAAACTGTGGTCCTCTAGGAGAGCAGCCGGTGCTCTTAATTTCTGAGTCATCTTTGTAGCACATTTAGAAAACTAGTGTTTGACTAATATTCATAACTTACCTGTATCACAAAATATCTTTAATTTTTTAGGTGTCTTTTACCTATGAAAGCATTTTGTCCAGCAGTTCATGGTAATGTTTAATTAATTATCCATTACAGGATCTGTTGACATTCCAGGATGTGGCTGTGGACTTCTCCCATGAGGAGTGGGAATGTTTGGACTCTGCTCAGAGGGCTTTGTACGTGGAAGTGATGTTGGAGAATTACAGCAATCTAGTCTTTATAGGTAAAAATGCTCTTCTTGTAGAATTCCTGGTTTATCATTTTATTTACCTACTTGTATGTATGTAAACTCCCTGAACTGTCTAGAGACTTCCAGAAATAAGGGAAATACTGGTTATCAATATAATCCTTTACATTTTCTATGTTCTCTGGAAGAATAACGAATGCTAGATACTGCTGATTCTCTCCAGCCCTCTTTCTTGTTTTTAATGAAAACCTCAAAGTTCAAAGACAATTGAATATTTAGAGCAAGGACAGATATTACAGTATACTGCATAATTTACTTTATTTACTATTGAATTAAACTATTCTTCTATTTCTGAGTTTTAAAAAACGGAGAATTTTGTTTGTTTGTTTCTTTTTAATACATCCCAGTCCCAGTTTCCCTTCGTTTCCTCCCATCTCCCCCAATCTCCCTTCTCCCTCAGATCCAGTCATTTTTTATTTCTTTTCAGAGATCTCAACACAGTATAACTAGATACAATAAGATTATACATAGCAGGGCATTAGTTCATACCCCTTTAATCCCGGGAGGCAGAGACTGGCAGATTTCTGAGCTCAAGGCCAGCCTGGTCTACAGAATGAGTTCCAGGACAGCCAATGCTACACAGAGAAACCCTCTTTTGAAAACAAAAACAAATAAACAAAGTAAGGCTAGACACAGTTCCTCATATTAAGGTTGGATGAGTCAACCAAGTAAGAGGAGAGGGTCCCTAAAGGGTCCAGTAGGAGGAAAGCAGTCAAAAGAGTCAGAGGTGCCAAGAACACCAAGCTAACAACTGTAACATATATGTAGAGGACCTAGAACAGACCCATGCAGTCTCCATGATTGCCCTTTCAGTCTCTGTGAGCACCTATCATCCCTACCTAGTTGATGTCTGTAGGCTGTGTTTTCCTGGTGTCTTCAACCTCTCAGACTCCCCCACTTCTTGTTCTTATTCCTTGGAGTTCGCTGAGCTCCAAGGGGACAGACCTAATGGAGATCTCCAATTTGAACTCTGTATAATGTTTAGCTGTGCTAATGCAACTGCTCCTGTCAGATGCTGCTGGTAGCTTCTGTGATGACAATTGGATTAGGCACTAATGTATGAGTGTATAAGAATATCATTAGAAATAATTAATTTGAATGTTTTACTATCATAGGTCTTTTGACTATCTAGCCTCAGGTTCCTGGTTATCCAGACAGTATTGGGCATGGGCTTCCTTTCATGGTGAGGGCCTCAAATTTGACCAGTCATCAGTTGGCCCCGCCCACAAATTCTGTACCTCCGTTACACCAGCACATCTTAGAGGTGGGATAGCTTGTAGGTAGAAGGTTTTGTGCTTGATCTGGTGTCTCAGTCCCATCATTTTAAGCCTTACCTGGTTACAAAGGATGCCTAGTTCAAACTCGGAATCTTCTGTTTCTAGGCATTCTCTCTGGTCACCCTCATACAATCCTGGGAGCTACTACTATACTAGATTTACACATACACATCACACCCAGTGTCCTACAATTCCAGTTATCTCTCCCCATATTCTCTTCCCTTCGTTCTTCCCTTCCAACTGATCTCTCCTGTTCGCATTCCCACCCACCACCATTCCACTCTCAGTATCCATTCTATTTCCTCTTCCCAAGGAAATCAGTGCATCCCACTTAGATCCCTCAAAAAGAGAGGTTTTAAATTAAAGAAAGATTTTTGGAGGTGAACTTGTTTTTGTTTATTTATTTATTGTTAGAGATGTGGTGTCTATATTTAGTCTTGACATGGTTTTAATCATAGCAATAGGGAGGAAGAAACAAGAGGTGAGTTTCATTCTAGCCTGGGTTACAAAGTGAGTTCCTAACCAGCGAAGGCACCTGATGTGACTGTGTCTCAGAAACATACACAACAAGAACATGGGAATCTTATGTGATCCTTCAGAGAGCTCCTTTCCCAGAGTTCATTATTGCTCATTCTTTTCTACAAAGTTTAGAAACCTTGTAGAAGGTTTAGAAAAGAGTGAAAAGGGGGCTGGAGAGATGGCTCAGAGGTTAAGAGCACTGACTGCTCTTCCAGAGGTCCTGAGTTCAATTCCCAGCAACCACATCGTGGCTCACAGCCATCTGTAATGAGATCTGGTGCCCTCTTCTGGCCAACAAGCATACATACAGACAGAACACTGTATTCATAATAAATAAATCTCAAAAAAAAAGAGTGAAAAGTTTATTAGCCTTCCTTACAGTTTGCGTGGAGGTTCTTCTGAGCTTCCATATAATGATAGTTAAATGCAAATGGCATTTGCTTGAAACTCTATTTTTAAGAATTGTTAGTTTACCTTTCTTAGAGAATTTCAGTTATTGAATCTGTTATTCATGAATCAATTGCTATAATTCTTAATTGTGTTAATTTTCCAGACAACCATCACATGTGTGTTGAATATAAGGACCTTCACCTTTGCTCAAAGCATAATATCCATAATCACTTGAATAGGCAAAGAAGTGAGAACATAGAAGAAGAACCCTCCAACTGTGAGGACTGTGTAAGCTGTTTAAATTTCTGTTCCAACATCAGTCAAAATCAACAAATCTGTGCTGGAAAGGAAGAACAAAAAAATACCGAGAATGATAACTCCTTTGATTCTAATCATAAACTCACACTGAAAGAAATCCACAGTGGAAAGGAACCACAGCAATGCCAGAAATGTGAAAAATGCTTCAAGACATACTCAATTCTCAATAGATATAAAGGTTCTCATACAGAGGAGAAACCTTATAAATGTACAGAATATAGCAATATCTTTCTGCATTTACCACAACTCACAGTACATAACAACATCCATTATGGAGACAAACCTTACAGTTGTATTGAAAATAGTAAGTGCTTTTATAATTCATCAGAGTTTAAAAGATATTACAGAATCCACACTGGAGAGGAAACTTACAAATTTACTGATTATGATAATTCCTTCATTTGCTGCTCAAATCTTGAAAAACATCAGAAAATTCATAGAGGAGATAAGTCTCATGAATGTAAGCAGTGTAGTAATTTTTACATATTGTCACACCTTGAATACCATGATAGAAACCATAGTGGAGAGAAACTTGACAGATTTAATGAATGTGACAAATCACTTTCCACTGCCTCAGGTGTTAAAACAAATCAGAGGATTCATACAAGAGAGAAACCTTACAAATGTACTGAGTGTGATAAAGCATTTATTCAGAAAGCTAAACTTAAAGCACATCAAAGAGTTCATACAGGAGAGAAACCTTACAAATGTAGGGAATGTGGCAAGTGCTTTACCCAGCAGACACATCTAAAAACCCATCAGAAACTTCATACAGGGGAGAAGAATTACAAATGTAGTGAATGTGACAAATCCTTTTCCCAGAAAGACCATCTTAGGAGACATCTGACAATTCATACTGGAGAGAGGCCTTATAAATGCACTGAATGTGGGAAAGCCTTTGCCCGTACTTCATACCTTAGATTGCATCAGAACATCCATACAGGTGTGAAACCATACAAATGTGTTGAATGTGGCAAATGCTTTACTAGTAGTTCATCTCTTCGATTGCATCAGAACATCCATACAGGTGAGAAACCTTATAAATGTAGTGAATGTGACAAATTCTTTACCAGTAGTTCATATCTTAAATTGCATCAGAACATCCATAAAGGTGAGAGACCCTACAAATGTAGTGAATGTGGCAAAGGCTTTATCCAGAAACAACAGTTAAGAAGACACCTGACAATTCATACAGGAGAGAAACCTTATAAATGTAGTGAATGTGAGAAATCCTTTTCAGTTGCTTCAGATCTTAGAAACCATCAGAAAATTCATGCAGAAGAGAATCCTTACAAATGTAGTGAATGTAAGAAGTGCTTTAGTAGTAGTTCATCTCTTCGACAACATCAGAAATTTCATACTGGTGAGAGACCTTACAAATGTAATGAATGTGGAAAAGGTTTTATCCAGAAACAACAGCTAAGAAGACACCTGACAATTCATACAGGAGAGAAGCCTTATAAATGTAATGAATGTGACAAATCCTTTTCAGTTGCTTCAGATCTTAGAAGCCATCAGAAAATTCATGCAGAAGAGAATCCTTATGAATGCTGTGAATGTAAGAAATTCTTTAGCAGTAATTCATCTCTTCGACTGCATAAGAGAATCCATACAGGTGAGAAACCTTACAAATGCAGTGAATGTGACAAATCCTTTATTCAGAAGCACCAACTTAGGAGACATCAGACAAATCATACAGGAAATAGGCCTTATAAATGTAGTGAATGTGAAAAATCCTTTAGCAGTAATTCATCTCTTCAATTGCATCAGAACATTCATACAGGTGAGAGACCCTACAAATGTAGTGAATGTGGCAAAGGCTTTATCCAGAAACAACAGCTAAGAAGACACCTGACAGTTCATACAGGAGAGAAACCTTATAAATGTAGTGAATGTGACAAATGCTTTTCAGTTGATTCAGATCTTAAAAGCCATAAGAAAATTCATGCAGAAGAGAATCCTTACAAATGCAGTGAGTGTAAGAAATCCTTTACCAGTTGTTCATCTCTTCAGTTGCATCAGAGGACTCATACAGGTGAGAAACCTTACAAATGCAGTGAATGTGAGAAGTCATTTGCCAGTGGGTCCTATCTGAGAATACATCGGAAATTTCATACAGGAGAAAAACCTTACAAATGTGGTGAATGTCAGAAATCCTTTACCACTGGCTCATATCTTAGATTGCATCAGAAAATTCATAGAGGTGAGAAACCTTACAAATGTAGTGAATGTGGCATATCCTTTGTCAAAAAACAACTTCTAAAGAAACATCAGAAAATTCATACTCGGGAGAAACCTTATGAATGCAATGAGTGTGGCAAATACTTTAGCCTGAAATTCAAACTTAGAGAACACCAAAGAATTCATACAGGAGAGAAATCTACAATTGTAATGAATGTGGCAAATACTTTATATGGAAATGACGACTTCGAACCCATCAGTGAATTCATACAGGAGAGAAACCTTACAAATGCAATAAATGTGACAAATCTTTTACCAGTGGATCATATCTTAGAGTATATCAAATAGTTCATACAGAAGAAAAACCTTACAAATGTAGTGAAGGTGAGAAATCCTTTACTACTGACTCATATCTTAGACTGCCCTAGAAAATTCATAGAGGTGAGAAACCTTACAGATGTGTTGCATGTGGCAAAGACTTTATTTGACACGTCTAATAAAACGTCAACATAAATACATACTGTTTAGAGAAGTTGCCAAAGTAAGTAATGTGATATGTGCTTTATCAAAGCTATATCCTTAGGGACTACTAGAGGGTCTTCACTAGAGAATCATTGTGAACATGAGAAACTTGTGAAAGCCTTTAAGCAATGTTCAACTCTTAGTATATATCAAAAAATTAATACTGAGGAAAAATTCTGAAAATGTGACTGAAAAAAATTCTTCATAACATACTTTTTAACTTCAAATATTTCATAATGAATACAAAATGGAGATACCTGAGGAATATGCTGTTGTGTAGGTATTTCCTGTATAGTAAAGCGTTCTTTCCTGAAAGGAAGCTGATTAAGACAGGAAACAAACCACTCAATAGCTTCAAGAAGTTTCTGAATTTGACAGGGTTCACTGTGTTTAACTCCCGAAACACCAATCATGCTTCTTAGATAAGGCTTAAACGAATTGAGCCAGGAAGATAAGGCACCCTTTAACCTGTGGGTATACCTGCAGGTAGGCAGTGTGTTCCCAGTATCTAGTGTTCATAATCTATGTTGAAGTTTCATGATGGTAATTACCTTTGAGTCCCTTTTGTCCTTATAAATGGCTCCTCAGTAGCCATATTTTTCTTTGAGCTGCAGGCTCACAAATAATGACACAGAGACTTACTACTTTTGAAACTTTGGCCTATACCTTAGGCTTTTTCCTAACAAGCTCTTATATCTTAAATTATCCCATATTTTTAGTCTACATGCTACCATGTAGCTTTTTTTTTAACCTTTCATTCTATATCTCCAAGTTGTTCTGAGTCTTGTTAGTATCTTCTCCATATGCCTAGATTTATCTCCAGTTCCTTTCTTTTCCCGGAAGTTCCACCTATTTAACTTCTTATTAAACTAAGCACAATGACACATCTTTGCACAGTGTATTCAAATATTTTGCAGCACTCCTCCATATTCCTGTAATTAATCCAATTAAACTCATTGGTTTAACAACATGAGTTTCAGTGACATCCATATTTGTTTCTGTTGTTAGTCCCCATTTGGGTGGTTAGTTGCATATGTATTTTACATTTACCCAGGAAACGACTCTCATGCAACATGTGCTGACCCTATTCTTCAAAATTGCATGTACACCAGAAAAATGATAATAGAGAAAGTATTTGAGTCAACTGTACTAGGGAAGATTGTTGGCACTCACTGCTCCAGGCTTACTGCCATAGTAGTACCTGGTCTAGTTAATGGAGCTCAACACAGACAGAACATATGGGCTTATGGAGCCTCAGAGAGGAGGCTGCTTTCTTTGTTGCTTTCAGGGAGAAGAGAGAGAGCAGTCTACAAAGGGACAAATGAAACTATGTCTATAAAACTGTCAGAGACATTACAAACTGGGCTGTGTTTATGCATGCCTCTAAATGCTTAGACCCTGTGATTCAGTTATGCTCCAGTGAACCTCTGAACACTGCTGCCCATAAGCAAATATTGTTGTATCATTGTTTCCTCTTTTACCTTAGAAATTCTAGTCTACAAGCCACCCCAAAACGATTGAATTTCAACTTTTTGTTAAGACCTTTCAGTAACCATAATATTGTAGACATACCAGAAAATTCATCATGAAATTAATCTCAAGAAAATGGCTTTAATAAAGACTTTCAGTTTCATTTCATGTGTGAGTTGATCCATACAAATATGAGTAAATTATGAAACAGATGACCTGTGAAAAAGACAATGTATACATGCTCATGTGTGCCTTAGAAATCCTCAGAAATGTGCTTGAAGATCATTTTGAAGTACTGAGAAAAGATGGGGAGTACTTATTCCAACTCTGAAGCACTATATTAGAATATTGATATTAAAAATAATGAGATTCAGACATTTTAGACCTAGGCCAAGAAATGTGTTGCAGTGTATTTAACCATACCATTATAGAAATGGTCCAGGGATTTCAGTACAAGAAGGTAGCCAACTAATGGAAACATTGTCTATTAACATTAAAGTGTTCTCAGTATTGCTGTTTGTTGAAATCTGAACTGAAATGGTTAATACAACTTGTAGTATGGATACTGACTGGGCAGAGAGTGAATCTTGGTGCACATTAGGTTAGAATTGTTTTCATGACTACTTTTGTAGCATAGAGAGTCCAGACAGAAGATAGGTTTGTAAATGTGTTGGTGGAAAACAAAATGTGTGCCAACTGTGATGAGTGCTTTGCACTGTCCAGCTGTTACAGGTGCCCTGGATGGCAGCTCTGGTTCCACTCTATTTCTTGTTTAAAAAAAAAAAAAAGAAATCAGGAGTGCATATTGAGCAAAGAAGATAATAAATATGCATTAGAAAGATGAATGAATTTCTCATTTCTAATTGGAAAGGTAAATGTGTAGGTACAAGCTATGGAGCAACATCAGGGAGCCTGGTATGGAGAGGAACTGGAGTTACACACAGTTATGAGCTGCCATGTGGGTGATGAGAATTTAACCTGGGTCCTCTGGACCATCTCTCCAGCCCCAGGATGGATTTCCTTATTTGGCTCTGGTTTCAGAGACAGAAATGGTTTCTTTGGCTGAGCCTTTAACCCTACAGGTCTATAACCTGGTATGGAGCCCAAGCTGGTTTTCAGTTCACATAAATCTGCTGGCTGCCGCCTCCTAGTACTGTTATTAAGACTTGAGTTTCACTTTTATATTTAAATATTGCTGCTAGAATTCAGTGATGATTTTGTTTCATCTGTCATTTCTTTGAGTGATCCAATTCCCCTGTCTTATCTTCAAGCCTTTATGTTTGTCTTTCCCTCCTGTATCTTGGTGGACAACTTTTCCACTGAGTTACTATTAGACTTACTGAGTGTTTCATTTCTAACTTTACATTGATGTTTCCTTAGTTTTCGATCTAAGACGCAGTGTTCCTGATTTCCACTTTATCCTCATGATTTCTAAAAGCCATTCGTTTGTGTTTTCCTGGCCTTTAATCAGCTTACTCCTGTCTTTGAGTTCAGGTGATTGACTTCTATTTATGTGCTTTGACTTTATTGAATAAGCTTTGAACTTTATTTTGTGTTCTATAACAGAATTTCATTCAAATTGCTCTCCTTAGAAAGCACTGGGAATGCATTGGTAATTTGGGGTGGGATAGTCTATCAATGCTTGTCACATTGCTTTGATGTTAGCCTGTTAGTTGTCTTTTGGTGTTTGTTTTCAGGTCAGCAAGCTGGAATCTCAAAATCAGTTTTATGCTCAAGTATTGCACACCCAGGTTAGCATCCAGGTAGTAGACTGAAGCATTCTATTAATCCAGCTCTGATCTAAGCTGATAGCAAGATGTATGGTGGTAGTGAAGAGCAGGTCCATGGCAGCCTGAGAGAGGGAGCTATGTTGAAGGCAGACTGAGCCAGAGTCAGATATGGATTGGAAAACTGAATAGTGAGAGAGGAAATGGTGGCAAGAGCTGCTTATGAAGGTATATAAGTCAGCATAGCACAGAGAAATTTGCTCACCCATGTTTACTTCAGAAATACTCAAAATATCAAAATATTGAAACAGTTTAGATGCCTGTAAAAATTTTGGTTTTTTTTTTACTATAAAAGATACCATCTTCAACAGATGGTGCTGATCAAAATTGATGACTGCATGTAGAAGAATCCAAATAGATCCATATTTATCACCCTGCCTGGATCAATAACCTTAAAATAAGGCCAGATACATTGAATCTGATAGAAGAGAAAGTGGGGAATAGCTTTGATCTCATTGGCATGGGGAAAGTGGCTGTATATATGAGCAGAACATGGATAGCACAGGCACTAAAACTATCAATTAATAAATGGTATCTCAAGAAACTGAAAAGCTCCTATATGGCAAAGGACACCATCATTCAGAAAGGAGACAGTACAGTATGGGAAAAGATTTTAACCAACCCCTCATTTGATAGAGGGGCTGTCTTAGGATTTCTATTGCTGTGAAGAGATACCATGACCATGGCACCTCTTATAAAGGAAAATATTTAATTCAGGTGGTGACTTTCATTACAGAGGTTTAACACATTAGCATCATGGTGAGAAACATGGTAGAATGTAGGTAGACATGGTATTGTCTGCATCGATCAAAGGCAACAGGAAGTGAACTGTGAGCCTGAGAGTGCTTTGAACATAGGAGACCTCAAATTACACACTCACAGTGACACACTTCCTCCAAGAAAGCTATACCTACTTCAACAAAGCCATACGTCCTAATAGTGCTATTCCCTTTCAGGGCCATCTTCTTTCAAACCATCACAAGGGCTAATACTCAAAATATAATATTGCTGCCATGAAGACCAGTCTTTAGCAGCTCAGGAGCTGAGGGGGATCCACAGAGTTGGCAAACTAATTTCTCAATTTGTCTTTTTTAATGAGGGAGTAAAACTTAGCTTTCTAGGGGCATTGACAAAGGAAAACACACGTGCACACACACATCAACATTTCAGGATCTCACCTAGGGTGGTGAGATCCAATCAGAGAAACAGAAGAGGAGATGCAAAGTAGGCAAACTCTTGAACAGACACACAAGGACTTTTCTGAAGGACAAAGCTTAGTTCTTTTTATTATTCTTTCTGTTGCTTGTTATCCTATATTCTTCTATGTTTCCCTCCTGTCTATCTTGATATCTTCCTTCAAATTTTCCTTCTACATCTATCCTTTGTTTTCTGTCTCTTGTGTCTTTATTTTTTTCTTACACCTTATATACTCCAGCAAAAAATTTCAAGTAATATAAAAATTATATGTGGTTACATTCTATTTTTCAAGTGAATGACTACAAGTAAAAAACAGCATGTTTTCCATACCCATTACAGGACTAAACATTTTATATATTACAGATGAAAAATCACTTGTCCCAAGAACCCACATACATTTATACCCAAGCAATTTGTTAGAGATTAACAAAGTGTAAACAAGCAAACTTTTCTCAGTTCTTTTACTGACAGGTCATATTGTGGTTCCAAGGAAAGGATCAATCACTTGATTATTTACCTCAAAAGGTAATCTTATAAAAAGTCTTGCTGGGTGGTAGTGGTGCATGCCTTTAATCCTAGCACTCAGGAAGCAGAGGCAGGCAGATCTATGTGAGTTTGAGGCCAGCCTGGTCTAAAAGAGCTAGTTCCAAGACAGGCTCCAAAAGCTACAGAGAAACCCTGTCTCAAAAACAAAAAACAAATTTAAGAATCATAAATCTAAGATTTTATGTATGAAAATCAATTATTTCTTCTGTAAGTCCTCAGGGTGGATACCCACTCATCAACAGTTCAACAGTTTCTTTTTATTAAATCATATCAGGAAGCTGAGGGCAGAAATAGGTAAAAGGAATTAATCATCACCAACACATCATAGTAAAAAAGTCATGGCAGCAGTAGTGGCCAGGCTACCATTGTTCCTGCTTCCTGACCTCAACAAGCCCTCGCTCAGCTATTGAAAGTAAAAATTGTTTTCCAAAGCAATTGGCAAAAACAATCTTAACCTAACGTTAAGTTATTATTTAAAACTTTGTTTTAACCATGATGCATACCCAAACCTATGAACATACCTCCCAACATTAGCCTATCTTCTGGGACTAAATTGATTCACAGTCTATATAGTGTATACATCTTGTCAAGAGAAACTCAAGTCCCAGTTGTGTGAGACTTCCTTGTTCTTATTTTCTATCCTCTGAAACCCCTGCTTTATCAGGGGCAGGAGCAACATATTAAACAGTACAGCTTAAGAGGAAATCATCTTTATATAATCAACAGGTAAAAAATGCTCAGTAGAATGTGATATTTCAATAAAATAATCACACTACATTAAAGGCAATGGTGATCTCCCCACACCCATTCACACCATGCCAAATACCAGAGAAAAATGGCAGCAGCAAACATATAAAGACAGGAGTAGCAAGAGACATTCTGGTGCCAAAACCCTAGGAGCCTCGCCTATCCAAGATTCACCCATCAGTGCTTTGCTACTGATGGGTCAACATCCCCAACTTCAGCTGGAACCAGCTGTTCCTCTGATCTGGCCACCAGCAATATATAAATAATTCAAAAAAATTAGACATCAAGAAAACAATCTAAGTTGGGCAGTGGTGGCATACACCTTTAATCCCAGAACTAGGGAGGCAGAGGTAGATGGATCTCTGATTTTGAGGCCAGCCTGGTCTACAGAGCAAGTTACAGGAGAGTCAGGGCTATTTACACATAGAAAACCTGTCTCAAAAACACCTAATTTAAAACTGGGGTAGAGATCTAACCAGAATTCTCAAAAGAGGAAACTCAAATGACTGAGAAACACTTTTTAAAATGTTCAATATCCTTAGCCATCTGGGAAATACCAATCAAAACTGCTTTGAGATTTCATGGCATCATGCAGGCACACATGGTGTTGGAGAAGCACTTGAAAGTCCTATATCTACAGGCAACTGGAAGTTGACTGAGACACTGGTCAGTATTTTGAGCAGAGGGAACCTCAAAGCCCACTCCCACAGTGACATACTTCCTCAAACAAGACCATATCCTCTACAACAAAACTACATCTCCTAATTGTACCATTTACTATGAGAATATGGGGGCTAATTGAAAGCAAACTACCACTCTCTAGTCCCTGGTGCCCATAAGCTTGTAACAATAGCATAATTAAAAATGCATTTTGTCGGGCTGGAGAGATGGCTCAGCGGTTAAGAGCATTGCCTGCTCTTCCAAAGGTCCTGAGTTCAATTCCCAGCAACCACATGGTGGCTCACAGCCATCTGTAATGAGGTCTGGTGCCCTCTTCTGGCCTGCAGGGATACACACAGATAGAATACTGTATACATAATAAATAAATATTTAAAAAAAAATGCATTTTGTCCAACTTCAAATGTCCCCATAGTCTATCACAGTCTCAACAATAAAAGCCCAAAGTTCAAAATATCTTCTGAGATTTATGCAATCTCTTAACATCAATCACCTGTAAAATTCAAATTAAAAAAGTAGATCACACATTTCCAACATATGTTGGCACAGGATATGCATTCCTGTTCCAAAATGCAGGGTAGGGAGCATAGCAAGGAAATACTGGACCAAACCAAGACCAAAAGTCAGCTGGGCAAACTCCAAACTGCATCTCTATGTCTGATGTCAGAACACTTTGCAATTCTCCAACTCCTTTCAGCCCGTTCAGTTCTTGCTCTTGAACTGGTTCTACTCCCCATTAACAGCCCTTATTGACAGGTATTGTGATGGCCAAATTTGAACTAAACTAAGACCACCCCTCTTATGCCCTCTCCATGACCCCAACTTCTAGAAATGGATTGAACTTCACCCTGGGTATGACTGATGACAGCTATTAACCACATGCCTTAACCATGTCTGATGAACTTTTTACCACCCTACCCTTCAACTCTGTACTTCCCTGCTCCCCATAGCCAATACGGTTAAATATCAACTACCCCAAGACCTTATGAGTAATGCCAAAGCTTGTGACTCCTACTTGTGGTTTTACCCTCTATAAACACTACTCTATGAATACTCAGGACTGCTTCAGTCTCCTGCGTGCTGAGTTGCTGCCCATGTTCAGATCTGCTTCAATAAATGCCCTGTTGTGTTTCCATTGGATTCTGGCTTCTGGTGGTTGACTGGGGTCTCACAACACAACAAAACAGTATCCTACAACTCTGGCATCTCTAACTTCTTGGTTTCTCCAAGGCAATCCCTCACAGATTCACTCAATGGCCTCTCTAGACCTCCACTCAGGGACACCCCTGACACATACCTGGTCTCAGCCGCTTTATTTAGACACGGGCAAATTGTATGCCCTGTTTCCATCCTTAACGCTAAAGCCAGAACCACATAGCCAAAGCTGTCAAGTTCTGCTGTCTATTGAGGCTGAAACATGACCCCAGTATTCAATAACTTTTTCACCAGCTTTCTGTCCTGTTCTGCCTAAGCTTGACTCTCCTGAAACTTCCTCTGCAGATCAGGCTGGCTTCAAACTCACAGCTTCATCAGCCTCTTCCTTGTCAGTGCTGGGCTTAAAGATGTGCACACCACACCAAGCTCTCAGCATTTTTTTTAGTTACTTTTCACAAATTGGAAACTTACTTGGGTGGCATTTTGCCCTGAGGTCACTGCTCGCTTTCTTCCATTTCTTAATCCATTTATCAACTTGAACACAGACTTTAGCTCCTTTCAACTTTCTGGTGTTCCTTTTTCTCCTCAAAATTTATACTCTGTAATTTACTCTGCTCAGCTTGCTCCTTTTCATTATAAATCTTCATTAGAGTTACCACTAATAACCACATAACAGAGTATATACTAGACTGTTTTAAGATTTTTTCTGCCAAGAGAACTTATCCAAACCCTTCACTTTAGCCTCAGGCTGACTCTTTGGACAAAGGAAAGAGCAGCCACTTCTTGACCAAAGTACCACAAGACCAATCTCTAGGCCACATAATAATATTCTTCTCCTTTGAAACCTCTTGATCACTACAGTTAATCAAATCATGTCCAGTACCAATGTCTTCCATGCTCCTACTTGAATGGCCCATTAGATAGTGCTTAAAGTATTCTCTTGCTTTCCAAATCCAAAGTACCAAAGTCCAAACAAAAGCATGATCACGCCTATCACAGCAGTACCCCAGTTCCTGGTGCCACTGAGTTAGGGTTTTTATTCCTGTGAAGAGACACCCTGACCAAATCAACTCTTATAAATGAAAAATATATCATTGAGATAGCATCTTACAGTTTCAGAGGCTCAGTCCATTGCCATTAAGGCAGGGGCATGGAAGCATACAGGCAGATGTGGTGCTAGAGGAGTAGCTGAAAGTACTACGTCTTGCAAGCAATGGGAAGCCAACTGAGAACCAAGCAGTAGTATCCACATCATTGGAAACCTCAAAGACTGCCCACAGTGGCACACTTTCCCCAAGAAGGTCATATCTACTCCAACAAAGCCACACCTCCCAATATTGCCACTCCCTATGAGATTATGGAGGCCAACTACATTCAAACTACCATATCCGTACATCATTCAGAATGGCTAAGGTCAGTAAACAAATGACAGTTCTTGCTAATGAGAATGTATAATAAGGGGAACACTAATCCATTGCTGGTGGGAATATAAACTTGTACAGCCATTATGGAAATCAGTAGGGCAGTTCATAAGAGATACAGATCCTTATACCTCAGGATCCAGATATACCACTCTTAGGCCTATAACCAAAGGGTGCTTTATTCTACCACAGAGTCTGCTCGTCCATGTTTATTGCTCTTCTATTCAACATAGTCAGAAATTGGAAACAACCTAGATGTCTGTCAATAGATGAATGAATAAGGAAAATATCAGACAATTAGACAGCAGAATATTATCTGCCATTACAAAAATGAAATCATAAAATTCATAGGTAAATGGGAGGAACTAGAAGTAACTCAGTGAAGTAGCTCAGACCCAGAAAGTCAAATATTGTATGTATTTATTTATATGTAGATGTTAGCTATTAAGTCATTGATAAGTGAGCTATAAAAACAATGAGTATATAAAGCAGTGATTAGGTAGAGATTAAGGTACTAAGGAGTGATGAACTTCCCTAGGAAGGGGAAGTAGAATAGATAGTTATAGATGGATGAGGGGAGGGGACAGAAATGGGAGGATCAAACAGGAAGAGGGAGGGGAAGAATGACAAAGGGAATACAGTGGGACAGCTAAAACTCAGAACCACTTTAGAGGTAACCTGAAAACCTAATACAGTAGAAGCTTCCTATTATTTATACGTATATGAAGGTGATCTAAATGTAGTTGACAAATAATGGGGAAGACAGAGCCCCCACTTGACTTCTCTTATTACCAAGTGAAGTTTACAGTACTCAAAATGGGTTACATCTAATCAAGATTTTTGACAAAAGGGGTACAATGGGAACTCCCAAAGAACCCAGGCTATTGCCATAACTATTGGTGGCTTTCCACAAACTGACAGTAAGGTCTCATTGCTGAGAACAACAGGTATACAACTCATTGAAAAGGGAGAAGGTGACTTAGTATCTACTTAGAGCCTTTGCTCATATGTACTAGTATTTATGATACTAGAATGTCCTTTCCATACTGCCAAAGGAGGAAAGTAAATACCAAGCCAGCTACAAACCCTTTCTTCTACAAGAGTGACCTGCCTGAAAGATACACTGGTGCAATAGTGGTACAAAGTTTATGGGAGTAACAAACCAATATCTGATTGGGTTTAAAGCCCACTCAATGAAAGAGTGGGTAAAACACAATAGAAACCCTAAGTAAGACATATGCATAGGACCTATATCTTTTCTTTCAAACTCCACAATGGCAAATCCCTTAGGATCCCCAGTAGGCTTGTAATATGAAATATTTATATAAATAAAAATGCTCAATACTCAGGAGGCAAAGGCAGGCAGATCTCTGTGAGTTTGAGGTCAGCCTGATCTACAAAGCAAGTTCCAGTGCAGCCAGAATTGTTTCACAGAGAAACACTCTTGAAAAACCAAAATACATAGATAGATAGATAGATAGATAGATAGATAGATAGATAGATGCCACATTTGCCAAGCCATGTGTAACATTTTTCATAAGTGCCATGAACAGTTTAAGCATTTTAAAATTCCTACATTTCACCAATAAATAAAAACTACAATTAAAAAAAAACAGCCAAAAAACCCCAACCATTTTAGATCCTCACAATCCAGGCCTGGATGTCCTCAGACCTCTATAATTTACATTTACATATCCTATTAACTTGTGATAAATAATTTGCATTGAAGTACCTAAGTCACTTTCTTATTACAATTCAAGCTTTTACATCCTGATGTGAGATTCTCCTCTGTATGCTGTGATTGTCATTGATTAATAAAGAAACTGCTTTGGGCCTGTAGCAGAGCAAAACAGAGCTAGGTGGGAAAAAATAAACTAAATGCTGACAAAAAGAAGGCAGAGTCAGAAAAAGTCATGGAGGCACCGCCAGAGACAGGCATGCTGAAACTACCAGTAAGCCACAGCTACATGGCAATACACATACCTTTGAACACCTGATATTTGATAAAGAAGCAAAAAATATCAAATGGAAAAAAGAAAGCATATTTAACAAGTGGTGCTGGCATAACTGGATATCAACATGTAGAAGAATGAAAATAGACCCATATTTATCACCATGCATAAAACTCAAGTCCAAATGGATCAAAGACCTCAACATAAAGCCAGCCACACTGAACCTTATAGAAGAGAAAGTGGGAAGTACAC
>PVIU01022577.1:0-29044 GCA_004026605.1 Ondatra zibethicus
AGGTGGGTCTTTGGCAGAGGATAGATAGAAGGAATTCATATTTTTTCTACATTTTTGTATAAATTTTCTTGAGTACATAACTTTTCTTTTAGTCCTGAAGAGAAATAAAAAAGTAAAGACTTCCAGATTTTAGGTAGTTATTTCTAAGCTGCTAAAGGTTAGAAAGACTACCAACTACATGTCGACTAGTACTATGGTTCTGGCATAACCTGTGCTGAGAGTTACAGGTTACTGTAGAAAGGACGACACAGCAAAAAATTATTACAATACGATTAAGAATGCCTATTTGACAATGCTAAATGCCATCTAGAAGCCTCAAGGCAAATACTTAGTATCAAGATATCATACAAATTGCTGCTACTGGGAATCTGTACTGTGAAAAGAGCAAGAAAAAGTCAAAAGTTTCAAACCTGCTGTGGCAAAACTAAATCGACTGGAAATATCTAAATCTTTGAGGCAATTGAAATTAGATGCAATATTTTCTATTTGCCACAAAAGACTACATTCAGAGGCAGTATTTCTTCTGATTGAGCAATGGGTAAGTTACTAAGTAGACAAATGGTATAAGATATTTAACATTTCCAATTTGAATATTATTCTTGTGTGTTCACCTATGGTCAGGGAGTTTGTTCCACTTGAAGTGGAAAAAAAATCTGGGAGAGTTTTACATTTGGTTACATTGTATTCATTCTTTTTATTGATTTTTATTGAGCTCTCCATTTTTCTCTGTTCCTCTCCCTGCCTCTCCCCTCTCCCCTTCAACCCTCCTCCAAGGTCCCCATGCTCCCAATTTACTCAGGAGATCTTGTCTTTTTTCTACTTCACATGTAGATTAGATCTATGTAACTTTCTCTTAGTGTCCTCATTTTCGTCTAAGTTCTCAGGGATTGTAGTTTGTAGGCTGGTTTTCTTTGCTTTATGTTTGTAAACCACCTATGAGTGAGTACATGTGATAATTGTCTCTCTGTATCTGGGTTACCTCACTCAAAATAATGTTTTCTAACTCCATCCATTTTTCTGCAAAATCAAGATGTCATTATTTTATCCTGCTGTGTAGTACTCTATTGTGTAAATGTACCACATTTTCCTCATCCATTCTTTGGTGGAGGGGCATTTAGGTTGTTTCCAGGTTCTGAATATGACAAACAAAGCTGCTATGAACATAGTTGAGCACATGTCCTTGTTGCATGATTGAGAGCATTTGGCACAGGAGACCATTTCCTAAATATAACCTCAACAGCACAGATACTGAGAGAAACAATTAATAAATGGGACCTCCTGAAACTTAAAAGCTTTTGTAAAGCAAAGGACACGGTCAACAAGACAAAACGACAGCCTACAGAATGGGAAAAGATCTTCACTAACCCCACATCAGACAGAGGTCTGATCTCCAAAATATACAAAGAACTCAAGAAATTGGTCACCAAAAGAACTCATAATCCAATAAAAAATGAATTACACACCTAAACAGAGAACTCTCAACAGAGAAATCTAAAATGTCTGAATGACACTTAAGGAAATGTTCAACATCCTTAGTCATCAGAGAAATGCAAATCAAAACAACTCTGAGATTCCATCTTACACCTGTAAGAATGGCCAAGATCAAAAACACTGATGACAACTTATGCTGGAGACGTTGTGGGGAAAAGGGAACACTTCTGCATTGCTGGTGGGAATGCAACCTGGTACAGCCCCTTTGGATGTCAGTGTGGTGATTTCTCAGAAAATTAGGAAACAGCCATAACATATATTCAGAGGACCTCGTGAAGACCAATGCAGGCCCCATGCACGTTGCTTCAGTCTCAGTAAGTCCCTGTGAGCCATACTCATATTTTTCAAATATTATATTATTTTCATGATACTATCAGAACAGATCTTTAAAATTTTCTAAGTGAAATTTTCCTCATGATTCTGTTGCTTCGGGAGTATGCTGTAATCAAAGGGTTCTCTCCTGCCTGCCAGTTCCTGAATAATCACTCAGAGGCTTAATATTACTTATAAATGCTTGACTGATGTTTCAGGCTTATTATTAGCTGGCTCTTACATTAAATTAATTCATATTTTAAATCTTTGCTTTGCCACGTGTTTGTGGCTTGCTACCTCATTTTTTTTTACATGTCTTGTTTCCTCGGTGGCTGGCTGCCCTTCTTCTGTATCTCTGCTTGGATTTCCTCCTTGCTTTACCTGCTTTGACATAGGCTAACGAGGATTTATCAACCAATGAGAGCAACACATATTCACAGCGTATAGAATGACCATCCCACAGCAGCAAATACCAATAAAATTACAAAACTCTGAAGTCCAAGAATGATAATTCATATATACAATGTCCAGTGTCTAACCACGGGCCATTAGCATTTCCATTATTATAGTAGTTTCTACTCAAATAGACTGAGAGTTCTTGAAGGCAAGATACCATTTCATTAATCTATGTGCCTACAGCATTTACAATGTATAAAGATCTGTTCATGGATATACGTAATGATTTGAATTAAAATATGAATGAGTACTAACAGGCTTCTTCATCTAGGCATGGTAGAAAAATTAACACTAGAATAAATAACTATAAACTGAAACAAAAATACTTGGAAGTATTGTTTTATAAATTTATTCATTCATTCATGTACTTCCAGGAGTTAGTTCTCACCTTGACCATGAACATCCTAAGTATTGAACTCAGTTGGCTGGGTTAGGCAAATGCCTTTATCTAAGGAACCCTCTCTTTAATCTCTAGAAAGTACTGTTTATAGACATTGTATAGACCAAAGAGGGTTATACAGCATGGTCTACATAATGAGTTCCAGGACAACCAGGACTACACAGAAAAAAAAAAACCTGTCTCAAAAAATAAAAATGTTGAATGAAAAGCTAATATATGAATATTGGATTAATATCTAACAATATCCTGAAAATGATGGCATGGAAATGCTAATGGCCCGTGGTTAGACACTGGACATTGTATATATGAATTATCATCCTGTATACTGAATTATCATCCTGTACACTGCTGTATTTGTAATTTTAAAACTAAAATAACTTAATGAAAAAAGTGGAGATTTCTTTCTGAAATGATAAAATAGGAAACTGTTGTTCAGGGTTACTGAAGCAGGATTTTAAAAAGCAAGATTTCACAAAGGGAAGAACTCTGCAAATCTACATAGAGGTCTGATGAAATCTGTGGCTAAATATTAGCTTTACATATATGCACACAGTATATTGTAGGCCAGGAAAAGAATCAGAAAATTGTGACCTGCAATCAGGCAAGTTAGTCCTTATATATAGATGTGGAAGCAGAATTAGCAAGATATGTTTAAAATTGCTTTAAAAGTTTTGCTAAGTTAAAGAAATGTCAAGAACATACTCTCATGGAAAAGCAAAACCTATGGGGAAAAATATACTAATTCTCTAAAAGAAAGGTATATTATCTGAAATGAAAAATTACATTAAATGAAAAATTACATTAAAGTTGCATATTACAAACAATAAATAAAAAATAAAAATTCCAAAGGTGATTCTAATATTAATTACATAGAAATTGAAATAAAATACAAAAAAGTCATTCAAAAGCTGTGAGAAAAGAGGAAATGGGAGCAAAACAAAATAAATAGCAGTATTGTGAACTGAAACATAATTTTATTTACTATTAAGTTAAATGTATATAAACTAAAAATTTCCAATAAAAGAGAGAAATTATAAAACTGTGTTACCTAATTATGGAGCTAAAGTATAAAATGAAAATTACAAAATTAAAAGGAGAAGTAAAAAATTTCTCTGATTATAACTGCAATGTTGATACTTCTCTTTGGTATTTTAGAGAACAGTTGAATATAAAATTTATAAAGATGTAAAATATAATTCTAAATAAATTATCCAATGTTGCCAAATTAATATTTTATAGAATAGTATCTTCAACAGCTACAGAACACTCATTCTTCTCAAGTACACACGGTATATCCACCTAGATGTATTTTACCCTGAGCCATAAAATAAGCATTGAGAAATTTTAAGAAGCTATGAGATATAATCGATGACCAAACAGAAATAAACTGGAAATCAATAGTAAAAGAGAGCAAGAAAAACAAAGAAGTTATTTTAAAGTTAAACAGTAAATATCTACATACGACATAAATAAAAGTGGTTATCATGAATAAAATTTTAAAAATTAAACATCATTAAAATAAGCTAAACACTAAAATTTGTGGAATGTAACAAAGCAGTGATTAAATTAAAATGTAGAGCTTTAAATATGTATGTTAGAAGCTTCAAAATAAAACTATATACCAAATATTTAAAAGTTAATACCAATTTGACATAAATTATTCCAGGAAAAATATTTTAAAATTGTTCCTGTTCCCCCCAAAAAATGAGTAAATAATGAGCAAGTTAAAGTACAAATAAATTTACCTCATGAGAAAGTATAAATTGTTATACTAAATATTAGCATCAATAATTTTGAAATATGGAGCTTAATACAAATATTAAAGTAAGCTTTACCATAGAATTAAGTTTTATATATTATCAAAAATTTAAAGACTATAATTTCCATAGCATATAAAATGTATCCAAAATTATTATTATTTTTAGTTTCAGTAAAGTATTTGATAAAACATAAATAATAATGTGTCAGCAGTGTAAGAACAATTGCAATATAATCTTTAACCTGATAAAAATTCTTTTAATAAAATGAAAAGCTACCATATTTGAAAACTATGAAATTGCATCCCTAAGACTGGCACTTGAGTTCCACAATTTGCAGTCATAATTTTACTGTAAGTCCTAGCTCTTCAATAAGTCAAAGGCAAGAAACAAAAACTCCTGTTTTTGAGAATGAGGTAAAAGTCTCTTTCTTTGCAGACATCATGGTAACATTTATGCAACATCTTAGAAAATCTAAATTTATCTCAATTTAAAAGTGAATTTAGTGGTT
This sequence comes from Ondatra zibethicus, assembly GCA_004026605.1. Lineage (NCBI taxonomy): Eukaryota > Metazoa > Chordata > Mammalia > Rodentia > Cricetidae > Ondatra > Ondatra zibethicus. Next base: position 4,928 of record PVIU01022577.1, read on the forward strand.
ACAGGACACAAGATCGTATATATATATATACATATATATATATCCTATATATAAATATTTCCAAGTAATATAAACGTTATTACTAATGTATAAGCATGTCCAAAATAAATAATTTGGAACTAAATTTCGAAATTCATTTTTAATGCAACTTCTTCGATGTTAAGCAAAGCATTGAAGTAAAATTTGTAAAGATTCTAAATAAGTTTTAAAGAGAGTAGCATGCCATACACATGGGCTATAGCAATACATATTTTGTAAGTGTAAGCTGTTTACAAATTTATCTGCAATTTTCATCCAAACTCAGTCAAAGTCTTAAAACTGTAAATTTAAGTAATTAATTCTAAAGTTAATATGGAGTACACATTCTCTGTGATTGTAAAAATGTAAATGTAAATAAAAACTAAGTCAAATAACTTACAAAATTTTTGTATAAATTCATACTAACTGTGATAGGATTGTATCAGATTCAAAACACATAAAAGTATAATACAGACTAGAGAGCTAGAGGCAAACTTTGATAGCGAATTGATTTTTGGCACAAACATCAACACAATATACTGTGGTGATAATTTTTCAACAAAGAGTGCTGAAGCAAATGCATAATGAATATATCAATAAAAATTAATGTAAACATATGTCAAACACTTCAGATGCAAAATATTTAAAGAGGTGTCATATACATCTACAATACAACCCCTACACCGAAGGTTTAAAGAACATTTCAAAAGAGAGAGGAGGAAAAACAAGAGCCAGAGGACCAAGATGTTTATTGGGAGGTGACATACCAATATGGTGGGGGAAATATCTCAAGGTTCAAGGTTCTACAACTAGCTGAAGAACTTGTATACCCCCTATTCAACTAATTTTGTAGTCCTGTGTGTGTGTGCATGTGTGTGTGTATATATATGTATGTTTGGGACTGATCATTTAGGTTAAGATACCCATCAAGGGCTCATCTCTAGAAACAGATTCTCCCTGTCTTAGTAGCCATTAATTTCCTGTAGCTGTTCATCTAGGTGTGGACATTCTGAGATTTCCTTCACCAATATGGACATGCCACCTGGTATTATGATTGTGCAAATCTTGTTTACGTGACCATATTGTCAAGATTTTGTGGGTCTGGCTCCACATCATGTATAGAAAACACCACTTCATATGGAAGAAGTCATAAACTTGAGATGTGGATAGGGAAAAAGGTAGAATTGGAAATAAAAAGTATTGAAATTAATGTAAGTAAATGCAGTAGTCCTTTATAAAATTTTTATAAATAAGGGTAAAACAAGGAAGTATTGCAGATGATTTTAGTAAAGTAGTCCACACTAGCTCAGAATGGAGTATAATAAAGGGTTCTTTATTTAGGGGTAGACTCACAGATCAACAGTACTCTGCACAAGTGGTGGACAGGAACTGAATCCAGCAGCCAAGAGAGAGAGTGCACTTTTCTACATCTGTTTTTATAGTACCCAAGATCACATTCAAAGTGGTCCAGCATCTCAAAGGCCATTGGCTAAAAGAGTTCCCAGAGCACCTCCCCCTTTTGTCTAAATAAGAGACTTCCAAACCCAATACAAAACTATATACTATAATGCTGCGGGAGCTCATTCCGCTCCTTCAGCCGATAGCTGCTGAGATACCAGCTGACTGGGGCATGGTCTCTTTCTCTTTAAAAAGCAGCAGCAGCCCTCTGCTAACTGTCTTGCTCCAGTGACTAGACTCCTTTCCTGGCTGTCATGTAGGACAGTATTCTATAAGTTTTTTCCCCTCAAATAAATAACCCTTTGAATCCAAACTAGTGTGGGATTGTTTCATGCTTCATCTGGCACCTAACATTTGGTTTTAGAACTACTCCCCCACCCCACCCCCATCCCCCAGCTCGGCTGCCTGCCTCTGGCTCAGCTACCTGCCACCAGCTAGGCTTGGCCAGCTTGGCTTGGCACAAGCCCTCCCTCAGCCATGGAAACTCCACACCTCCCAAGATCCACGGGCCTGGACAGCCTGAGCAGGTTTTAAGGCAGCGGGAATCAGATAATGAGCTGTTGCCACTTACGGCGGAAGCGCTATTTGAAATACCTGCCACAGCATTTGCATTTGCACCGTGACCTTTGTCCCAGCAGAACAGCATAGGGATGCTGGGCAGGCAGTCAGCCATTCTTGCAATGGCTGTGTCACGACATCCTGTATCGGGTCAGAGCAGAGTGGGACCCAGGGTGAGCCGTGTTGTTTATCAGCCACTGAAGTACATCTAATTTCTCAAGTACCACAGGATCTATCCTGACACCAGTCCATTGATTTCGGTTGCAACTCAGAAACAGTGCCATCTTCTGGTTAACAGGTAAAATGGCATGTTTCATTTTTAATGGGACTCTAGCCACGGCTTTTGCTGCCACTTTGGAAGAACTCACAAGAGGCCTATATGCCTATGGAGATACCTCAATTTCCTGGTTATTAGGTTTCAGTTTCCTTCTTCATATTATATCATTATGGAAGTATATGGCATTAATTGATACGATTAATACCATGATAGGCAAAATTGACTCCTTATCTAAGGGTACTAGGAACATATCCGAAAGGGTCCAGGCTATGGAATTTGACTTTCAGAAGTTATCACAGAGTTTTGATAAGGTAACAGACAGAATATACCTCCAGGATGGCAATTTATACAATATCTGGGGGCAGTTCAAGGAGGAGATGTTATCTTTGAAAGGAAACATTAAAACCTTGGAATCACAGGTGCAGAATGAGGAACAGAAAATTAATACCATAGGGAAATTACTAGAAAACTTTGCAAGTCAGGAGATTCAGGCCTTACATGAGACAATGATTAAGAGATTTGAAATAATTGAGGAAATTATCGGAGCTGATGAACCGGGTTAGAAGATACAAGGGCAGGATACAATGCCACCACCAGCTGTCAGAACTGGTTTACCCAGGGTTTTAGTGACATACCCTGTAATTTATTCCAACAAAACGTCAACTTCTAAAAGCTCAAAGGGAGCCAAAGAAAGCCAATGGACACTGATAAGATTGAATAATCTGAAGGAAATTAAGCATGCCATCTTTACCTATGGCTTGCAGTCTACATTTTTTAAGGGAATGATAAGAACTTGGGCTTCTAATGTCAGGGCTATTCCCCATGATTTCCCCCAGTTAGCATCAGTAGTGGTGGAAGATGGACCTTCCTTGATGTTTGGAGTTTCTTTCAGAGAAGAATCCAAACATATGGAACAGCAATGAAGGAAAAGGTGTGGAAGTTTCACAGGATCAAATTCTTGACATAGGAGCATACGTTGATCCACAGGCCCAAGCTCTTTATGATGAAGAAGTATTGTCCCTATGCCACAAAGCAGCCTTGAATGCCTGGAATAGGATACCAGAACCAGAGGGAAAAGATAGAGTCATATACCAGGGTTAGGCAGGGACAGGGAGAACCCTATACTGACTTTTTGCAAAGATTAATTAAGGCTCTGCACACAGGAGTAACAGACCCAGAAGCTAGATGACTAATTCTAAAATCGCTGGCTATTGAAAATACAAACTTAGACTGCAAAAAAGATAATTGCGCCTTTAAGGTCTAGATCAGCACCTATGGATGAATGGATCCAGCATACCGTGAATTTTCAGAAATTTAATTACGATGACAAATCTTGGGTAGGAGAAGCAATTTCCAAAGTGATGAGGGGACATCAACCTGCCAAATGTTTTAATTGTGGTAAATTAGGACACCTTAAAAGGGATTGCAGGCAAGGGATTTCTAGGAATAATACTTCATCTGGAAATGGCCAGAAAAGGAAAGTTCGGCCTTCAGGTATATGTAGGAGGTATGGTAAAGGACGACATTGGACCAATGTCAACAACAGACAGAAAAGGCAACCTGATACCATCAGAAAACTCCCTGAGGGGCCTCTCACAGCTCCCCAGGCCAAAAGTGGCCCAGTCATTCCCAGTTACTGTGGAGGACATGTCACACCAGGAAAATTAAAAACTCTAGAAGCTTCTGTGCAAGACCATGAGATTCTAAATGATGGCTCAAATTTGGAGGATAAATAAGAAATTAAATTAGGAAATAAGAAGCCTATATTTTGGCAAACCTCTATAAATGATAAGAGACCAAAGCTGAGCATATATATGAATGGAATTGTGATTGTTGGCTTGGTAGACACAGCAGGAGATGTGAGTATCATCACTCCAGAATCTTGGCACCCAAATTGGCCTCTTCAAGAGGCAAATATTCAATTACTAGGAATTGGAACCATATCTCGAGTTAAACAAAGCATGAGATGGGTTGAATGTACTGGGCCAGAAGGTCAAAGAAGAAAGATAAGGCCATATGTAGCTGAAATTGCAATAAATTTATGGGGCCATGACGTGCTACAGCAATGGAAAACCCAGATTAACATTCCTGCAGTCCCAGGAACTCATAATTCTGGGAAGGATGTAATAAGGTACTATGAAAGAAGGTCACCAGCCATTCAGGCTGTACAAGAATATAAAGCAACTAACAAACCTTTAGAGGTACCAACAGCCCTACCTTTAAAATGGCTAACTGAGAAGCCAATATGGGTTAAGCAATGGACTCTAGCTGAAGATAAATTGCAGGCTTTAGAACAATTCGTACAGGAGCAATTAGATGCTCGACATATTGAGGAGTCAACTAGCCCTTGGAATTCTCCTGTGTTTGTTGTAAAAAAGAAATCTGGCAAATGGAGAATGGTGACAAATCTAAGGGCTGTCGACAAGGTAATTCACCCTATGGGCCCTCTACAGTCTGGAATTCCTTTTCCTTCTCTGTTACCCAAAGGATGGCCTCTTATAGTTATTGATTTGAAGGATTTCTTCTTCACTATACCTTTACAAGAAAAGGATAGAGAAAAATTTTCCTTCGCAGTGCCTACTTATAATAATTCTCAGCGTACTAGGAGATACCAGTGAACTATCCTACCACAGGGAATGCTCAATAGCTCCAGCCTGTGTTAGTACATTGTAAGTCAGCCATTGAAAATAATATGTAAACAATTCCCTAAGTCTATAATTTACCATTACATCGATGACATTTTGCTATCTGATTCAAATATAGATACTTTAGAAAGAAAGTTTGAGGAAGTAAAGATAATTTTGCCTAAATGGTGATTATGAATTGATCCTGAAAACATTCAAAGAGGAGATTCTGTTACTTACCTAGGTTACAGAATAGGTTTAGAGAAAATAAGAACACAAAATGCACAAATTAGGAGAGACTGGTTACGGACTCTTAATGTCTTTCAAAGATTGTTAGGAGACATTTCCAGTCTATAACTGGCTGTTGGCATAACACCTGATCTAATAGTTCATTTAAACAAAACCTTAGATGGTGACAAAGATTTGAATAGTCCCAGAGAATTAACAGCTGAAACAGAAAAGGAACTGACAATGGTTGAGGAAAAATTATAGGAGGCACATGTGGATAGGGTGAATCCAAAACTTAGTTGTATTCTAGTCATATTCCCTTCCAGAATTTCTCCTACAGAAATTTTAATGCAGAGGGAAGATATTATTTTAGAATGGATCTTTTTACCACATAAACCAAGTAAACAATTAAAAACTTATATAGAATAGTGTAACATGAAGGTCGGCTTGTTGGGGTTTCTGTCCTGCCCAGTTCCCACAGCTGGCAAGTCCCAAAGAAAATCACACAGAGAGTCTACATTAGGTTTTAAACTGATTGGCCCATTAGCTCAGGCTTCGTATTAGCTCTTATAATGTATATTAACCCATTATTCATATCTATGTTAGCCACATGGCTCATTACCTTTTTCAGCCGGGCAGGTCACATCCTGCTTCTTCTGTAATCTGGGCAAGACTAGGGAGGAATAGCCTTCCTCTTTCCCAGCATTCTCCTGTTATCATCACCCCACCTTTACTTACTGTCTGGTTGACCCGCCTATACTTCCTGCCTGGCCAATCAGCGTTTATTTAAAACGTGAATGACAGAATACAGACAAATCTCCCACACCAGAATAGTTCTCTGAATTAATTATAAATGGTAAACTGAGACTTCATCAACTAGCAGGTATAGACCTACCAGAAATTATAGTGCCTTTCACTACTGATGAAATAAAAAGGTTATAGGAAGACAGTGAACCATGGCAAAGGGCTTTTGCTAATTTTCTTGTAGAAATTAATAGCTAATATCCCAAAAGCGGTAGACTTAACCACATAAAGAGAACTTCTTGGATTCTTCCTCAAATTGTATGTGATGCTCCAATAACTGGAGGCCGTACATTTTATATTGATGCTAATAAATCACGGAAGGCAGGTTACAAATCAGAAGAATTGAGTAAGATGGAACAAAGCCCTTATATTTCTGTCCAGAAGGCAGAATTATATGCCATTCTTGTGGTGTTAGGGGATTTTAAAGAGCCTCTTTATATAGTTACTGATTCACAATATGCAGAAAAAATTATCTTGCACATTGAAACCACTGAATTTATACCAGACAATACAGAATTGAATTCATTGTTTATCCAGGTACAAGACATAATCAGGAATAGGCTTTGTCCTATGTACATAACACACATCCAATCCCATACGGGTCTGCCAGGTCCTCTAGCACAAGGGAATGCAGAAATTGATCAATTATTGATTGAACGCATGTTGCAGGCCTCAAAACATCATAAAAAACATCATGTCAATAGCAAAGGTTTAAGGAAAGAGTTTTCCATTACATGGCCACAAGCTAAGGAGATTATAAAGAGTTGCCCTACTTGCTCTTTATATAACCAAACACCACTACCTACAGGGACCAACCCGAAGGGTACTCAAAGGAATGAAATCTGGCAGATGTGTTCCACTTTGCAGAATTTGGAAAACTAAAATATGTACATCACACCATTGACACTTATTCAGGCTTTCAGTGGGCAATTGCTTTAAGCTCAGAAAAAGCTGATTCAGTGATTGCATATTTATTAGAAGTTATGGGCATCATGGGTACATCTGCACAAGTAAAGACAGATAATGGTCCAGCTATATCTCTAGGAAAATGAAATGTTTTTTTCTAATTATAATATTAAGCATGTTACAGGAATACCATACAATCCTACAGGTCAAGCAGTCATAGAAAGATCAAATCAAACTATAAAGGATATGTTAAGCAAACAGAAAGCAGTGGAAAATGTCCCCAGAAATAGATTACATAATGCTTTGTTAACCTTGAATTTTCTTAACGCTAAGAAAGGAACAACAACAGCAGAAAGACATTGGATAATGGAAAAATCTGCTGAATTAAATGAACTGGTTTATTTCAAGGATGTGCTAACCTTGCAATGGAAGCCAGGAGATGTGCTGCATTGGGGAAGGGGTTTTGCTCTTGTTTCCACAGGAGAAGAAAAATTGTGGATATCACCAAAATTAATAAAGGTTCTGTTTGAAGAGGAGAAACTTCTTGGAAAGGAGACATGACAGCTCATCCACAATGATGATAATCATACAGGTGGTTAGAAAAACATGTAGGATGGAGGCAGGGCTCTGTTCTTGTCTTTGCAGGAAAACACTTATCTTCAAAAAATTCAAGGGGGCCTGAATAATTGAATACCGAGAAATGGAAAAAATTTCTACCCAATATGGATCACCAAGAAAATCAAATATGTTCTGTAAGTAACAATGTCTATATATATATTGTTTATTTATATTCATAAGTATATAGAGCTGGTTTTGGAGTTGGACTCTGGCTCAGTCCCTCTCTAATTCCAAGCCTATTGTTAAGAGAAAAACCCAGAGTTTCTGAAGTTTCTGTCTCATGTCAAGAGCCATGATATGCGACAGAAAGAAAAAATAATTTAGAAAACATTTTTGCTTTTCTTCATATCTATTTTTGTCTTTATCATGCCTTTCATTGAATATATACAACCATATATGTCTATAAAAATAAAGTTTAAGTTTTCCACTTCAAAGCTATCTTTGAAGTTTCCTGGAAGAAGATGGGGCCCCATAACAACAACTCCACCTGGTTGATATGATGTCATGATACTGATAGCGCTACTACAAGACCTGTTTCAGGTACCAGCCGCACAAGACTGTTCCAACTTGGTTAGCTGAAATGGTACACATCTTTTACAACATTCTGGCCAGACCTCCACAAAATACTCAGAGACTATTTGCAATCTTAACAGACATTGATCTTGAAATTTAACCATCATTTTACTTTCACAGGATCCCCTAGAAAGAACATCACCCCCATGATAGCTGGAAGTAATTCTAGAGGATGATGTCCCCTCTCCCAGCACAGTTTGTCCTCAGACTTAGGGACATCATTTAGGGGTTGATTATAATTAGTATACATTTGAGGGTTGAGGGAAGAATTTTATAGGCTTAGGGATCTTTTTGAAATAAAAAAGGAAATGATGGGATAATAGATTGGTATTTGTGAGTTATTGTTTATAAATTATTACACTGGCATAGATTCTTGTATATGATTACAAAGTTAAATTATATTATGTATTGTATGCATGCATGCTTCTACCTCTGTTTAAAACATTTTTATGTATTGATATATATATTGTATTGATATATATATTTACCATATTGCAGTGTACATTTCTACCTCTGTTTAAGATACTTATATATTGTTTATGTATTGATATATATATATATATTTTACCATACTGCAATATATACTTGTACATTGTTTACATTTGGAGGTTATTGTCCTCATTTGTTGCATACTTGTTTATTCTCTTAGTTTTTAAATTAGATAGGTATTAAGAATTGTAGATCAATAGTCATCTATGTTTGTCATATTTATAGTTAGACTAATCAGGTTCTTTAGATACCTAGAGATTATATTCTGTATAAATAATCTTCAGTCTCTTCAAAGACCTGTAGAAAATGGCATTTAATCTAACTTAGAATTCTGTGGTAGTGAGACACAATCGCTCCTGGCAACACCGGTTTATTCCCAGAGATTGTTGAGCACCAAAGACACTCCACTTGGACCTTGTCTTCTTCTTGGCAAAACCAGCCTCTGGGCAAGGAATTGCCCATACCTCAACTACTGACAAAATACATAGTATCCAGAAATGGATAAGCAGAACTGTCAAATCTTGCCAAGACAGGGTAATATGGCTTTGAAAAATTTCTTGCCTTTAAAAATAATCTGTCAGTTATTCTAGGCCTTAGTCAAAGTTGGTTGCTTCAATGCTGCAAATGTGATTTTGGGTGATTGTCCAGGTAGCCAGTTGTCTCTGTGATTTGTTGCATATTTTGGAAGTTGTTTGATTGCACTTCCTAATTACTCAGGTAACATTATTTCCCTTCTCAGATCTTCGATGGGGTTCAAGATTAGATAAAGGTAGTTATTTTTCTCTCATGACTTGGCCAAATTATTTATCATACAAGATTTAAGCTAGTTAGAATAGGATATTTGTTCTTATTGTATATAATTTCGTAGTAGGTTTAGAACTCTCTTACTTAAACAATGGGGGGAGGTGCTGCAGGAGCTTCTTCCACTCCTTCAGCCAATAGCTGCTGAGATACCAGCTGACTGGGGCATGGTCTCTTTCTCTTTAAAAAACAGCGGCAACTGTCCACTCACTCTCTTGCTCCAGCGACTAGACTCCTTTCCTGGCTTTCATGTAGGATGGTATTCTGTAAGTTTTTTCCCCTCAAATACATAACCCTTTGAATCCAAACTGGTGTGGGATTGTTTTGTGCTTTACAATAAGAACAAATACCAAGTATAAAAATTAGAATTACAACCAGCATAAACAATATTAAGCAAGAAACATATGATAAATGTTTCAACAATCATCCTATCAAAAAGAGTCTAAGTCTTTTATTAGAAGTGGCATGGCTAAGTCATGAGAGGAAAATAAATATGACTATCTAGTCTTCAATCCCATCAAAGACGTAAGAAGGGAAATAATATTACTTGAGTAAAATGGAAGTGCAATTAAGCAACTTCCAAAATGTGCAATAAATAACAGAGACAACTGGCAACCTGGGAAATTACTGAAAGTCTCATTTTTGCAATGTTGGAATAACCAGCTTTGGCTAAGGCATAGAATAAGTGGCAGACCATTTTCAGAGGCAGGAAAAATTCCAAAACCATCTCACCTTGTCTTGCCAAGGTTTGGCAGTCTTTTTTCTTGTTTCTTGCTTGCCCAGTCCAGACATTATGCATTTTGTCAGTGGTCGAGGCATGGGGAGTTCTTTGCCCAAAGGCCAGTTTTGCCAAGAAGAAAACAAGCTCCAAGTGGAGTGTCTTCGGTGCCCAACATTCTCTTGGGAATAGATTGGTGCTGCCAGGAACAATTATGTTTCATGTCAACCAACACTAAGTTATTTAAATGTCATATTCTACATTTCTTTGAAGTGGTTGAAGATTACCTATCTATGTGGAATATAATCTTTATGTATCCAAAGAACACGATTAGTCAAGCTATAAGAATGACAAACATGGATGACTATTGACCTATAATTCTTAATAACAATATACTTAAAGAGTAAGGCTTCATATTAGAATATTGGACAATCTTTAAACAACTGCACAGCAAATGAGGACAATGATCTCAAAATGTAAACAATGTATAAGTGTCTTGATCAGAAGTAGAAATATATAGTACAATATGATGAATACATCTTAAGATTGTATCAGCATACAAAATGTCTTAAGCAGAGTTAGAAACATATGTGCATACGATCTGGCAAAATAACTTTGCCTAGATACAAAAATATTGTAAACAGAAAGAAGAACATATTCAATATAGCAAATATAATTTGAATTTGTATCAATATATAAGAATCTATACCAAGGTAATTGTCTATAAATAATAGCTCTCAAGAATTCACTCTAACACTTACTATTATTATTAGTGTAAGCTCACACTAATCTATCTATTATTCCATCCAATTGCCCTTTTTTTCCCAAAGGAGATCCCTGAGCCTACATAATTTCCACCCCAACCACCAACCCAATATCAGTTATAAACAACCCCTAATTGATGTACCTAACCCTGAAAACAAACTTTGTTGGGAGAGGGGACATTATCTTCTAGAATTACTTCCAGCTTTCATGGGGCGATGTTATTTCTATGGGATCCTGTAAAAGTTAAAATGATGGGTAAGTTTTATGATTTCTGTCTGGTATAATTGCAAATAGTCTCTGAGTATTCAGTAGGCATTTTCTAAAGTTCTTATTTGAAGTCTGGCCAGAACATTGTAAGAAGGTGCACCACTTCAATTAACCAATCTTAAAGAAGCACTATCAGCATCATGAGGTCACATCAATCAGGTGGAGTTGTTGTTGTGGGGCCCCATCTTCTTCCTGGAAACTTCAAAGTTTACTATAGCAAAATGTACTGTTCATTGTGGAATACTTAAACATTATTTATATAGGCATAAATTCAACAAATGGTAAGATACAGACAAAAATATTTATGGGGAAGAGTAAAATCTTTCCTAAATTTTTTCTTCTTTCTATCCCATTCCAGTAGCCATTGTCCAACTCCAAAGCCAGCTTTAATTTTCAAATATATATATAAATATATTTATCCATTTAATATAAATTTATGTATATATATATATGTGTGTGTGTGTGTGTGTGTGTTCAGGTAATGAAATTTTGCCACGCAGATGACATGTCATGATAAGTCATATTTCTCTTTGTTTGGTGATTCTTTATGGATAGTTATCTTTTTCTTTGTGGATAGTTATCTTTTCTTCTTTAGGCATCTAGATGTCCAAAGTCTCTCAATTTTATGAAGACTTTCATAAAATTGCAAAGGCAAGAACAGAACCCTGCTGCAACACTTATGAGGTTTCCTTACCACCTGTTGGATTGTTATCTCTGTGGATGAGATATAATTTCTCTTTCTCAAGAAGTTTCTCTTTTTGAAACTGAATCTTTATTAATTTTTATGGTATCCATAGCTTTTCTTCTTTTGTAGAAACAAGAATGAAACTCCTTCCCTAACTGAGCACATTTCCTGTTTTCCATTGTGAAGTCAAAACATCCTTGAAATACACTAGTTGATTTAATTCAGAAGTTTTTTTCTATTATCCAATGTCTCTCTGCTGCCATTGTTTCTTTCTCATTAGAATTAAGAAAATTAAAGATTAATAAAGCATTATGCTATCTATTTCTGGTGTTATTTTCCATCCCTTTCTGTTTGTTTAACATATCCTTTATAGTTCAATTTGATATTTCTATAACTGTCTGACCTATAGGATTGTTTGGGTATACCTGTAACATACTTTATATTATAATAAGCAAAAAAACTGTTTCTTTTTTTCAGACACATATACTGGACCATCATCTGTCTTTATTTGTGCAGGTATACCCATGATAACCATAACTTCTAATAAATGTGTAATTGTTCAATCAGCCTTTTCTGAGCTCAAAAAGTTAAGCATTAAAAACCTGAGTGTCAATGGTGTGGTGTACATATTTTAATTTTCCAAAATATGAAAGTTGAACATATCCATCTGCCAAATTTCATTCCTTTGAGTACTCTTTGGGTTCTCCTGCAGGTAGCATTGTTTGGTTATAGAATGAACAAGTAGGACCTCTCTTTATAATACCCTTTGCTTGTTAACATGTAATAGAAAACTCTTTCTTTAAACCTTTGCTATTGACATGATGTTTTTTATGAATTTCTGAGGCCTTCATTACATTTCCAATCAATAATCTGCTAGAGGACCTGGCAGATCTGTATGGGATCAGATGTGTGTTATGTATATGGGACAAAGCCTATTCCTGATTATATTTTGAAACTCAATGAATAATGAATTAAATTATGTATGATCTGGGATCAATTCAGTCATTTCCATATGCAAAACAAATCTTTCTACATGTTATGAATCAGTAACTATATTGAGAGGTTCATTAAAATCCCTTAAATCCATGAAAATAGCATATAATTCTGACTTCAAAGAGAATAATAAGGGCTTTGTTCCACTTTAATTAAATCTTCTGATTTTTAACCTGTTTTTCCTGCTTTCCTGATTAATTTGTATCAGTATAGAATATAAGGGATCCAGTTATTGATGTGTCATGTACAATGTGGAGAAAGATCCAAGTAGTTCTCTTTATAAGGTTAATTCTATCGCTTATGGGATGATTGCTATTAATCTTTCCTTAAAAATTAGCACAAGCTCTTTCCTAGAGTTCATTGTCTTCCAATAATTTTTTAATTTCTTCAGTAGTAAGAGGTAATGTGTCTATTCCTGCTAATTGACAAAGTCCAAATTTTCCTTTTATAATAATTCAGAGACCTTTTCCACATATGTTTTTAATTTTTTACTTGGTTTATGTGGTTAAAAGATCCATTCTAAGATAATATCTTCTCTCTTCATTAAAATTCCTGTGGGGGAAATTTTGTAGGGCCTAGAATGCAGTTAAGATTTGTATCCACCCAATCCATATGTTCCTTCTGTAATTTCTGTTCAATCAAAGTTAATTCTTTCTCAGGTTCAGCTATTAATTCCCTGGGACTATTTAGGTCATTGTTACCATCTAAGGTTTTGTTTAAATGAATTATTAGATTAGGTGTTATCCAAAAAGTGGGTCATAGACTGGAAATGTCTCCTAACAATCTTTGAAAGTCATTAATAGTTCACAATCTGTCTTTCCTAATTTGCACTTTTTGTCTTCTAATTTTCTGGCTATTTTATAACCTAGGTAATTAGTGGAATCTCCTCTTTGTATTTTTTTCAGGAGCAATTTGTAATCCTCATTTAGGCAAAACTTTCTTTATTTCTTCAAACATTCTTTGTAAAGTACCTACATTTGAATCAGATAGCAAAATGCCATCCATGTAATGGTAAATTAAAGATTCAGGAAATTATTTACATATTAGTTCCACTGTCTGCCTTACAAAATACTGGAACAGGGTGGGGATATTGAGAATTCCTTGTGGGATGATAGTCCATTGATTTCTCCTAGTAAGCGGAGACTTACAATAAGTAGGCAGTGTGAAAGCAAATTTTTCTCTGTCCTTTTCTTGTAAAGGTATAGCAAAGAAACAATTTTTCAAATCAAAAACTACAAGAGGCAAATATAACTATAAGAGGGGAAATGAGTGCACAGGTGGCCCAGGCTGAGTGGTAGGAAAAAAGTGCACGTGAACCTTCTGGAACAGTCCCAGTAGGCATGGACTTGGAACCCATGTTGGGTGCCAAATATAGAGGATTTCAATAAAGTATTCCCACAGTAGTTCAGAATGGAGTATGATAAAGGGTTCTTTATTTAGAATTAGACTCATGGATCTGAACGAGTAGGGAATAGGATTCAAATCCAGCAGCCAAGAGAGAATATGCACATTTCTACATTGGTTTTTATAGTACCCAAGCTACCCACAAAGTGGTCAGCATCTCAAAAGCCTTTGGCTAAAGGAGTTCCCACAGGAAGTTATAAGAGATCTCCCAAGCATATTTTATTTTAAAATTCATCACTGTTTTAATAAGAAAACAGAATATATTAATTATCCTCCATTCAGCAATTTATTGGATGAAATGTAGGAAACATTAAAGTAATAAACAAGGAACAGAAAAGATAGCATATAGAACACCCACTCTATAAGTACTAGATTCTCTGAGGGAGTGGTTTTTAACTTCTTTGACAAACCTCCATCTCTAAAAATATTTACATTATGGTTAATAACAGTAACAATATTACAGTTATGAAGTAGCAACAGAAATAATTTTATGGTTGGGGTAACAACAAAGGAGGAACTATATTAAAGGGTCACAGCATTAGGAAAGATGAGAACCACTGAGTTTAAGGAAAACAGCAAGGCTCATAGGAAAGCTGCTATACTATGAACAGAGTGATATCAAAAATAAGTGAAGAAATGAAACTTTAGAAAGCAGAGCAGGAGAGTGCAGAATCCATTCCTGAAGTTTCTGCTCAATGATGGAATGATGGGCTTCCATTTTGTGGTTATATTTACAGAAGTTTTGACCCTTGTCCTCAGGCAAAAAAAAAAAAAACCTTCAAAAGTTTTTTACTCTATTCTCAGTACCGGATGACTCAGAGGAGCTAGAGAAAGAAAGAGAGATGGAGAGAAGAGAGGGTAGAGGAGAAATGGTGAAAAAGCTAAGGAAAGAAAGAGAGCTAGAGGGGGGCAAAGTTGCTGTCTATGCTAGATGCACTCAGTAGAGGGCAGAACTTTTAAAAACCAAAGGGATATATTAGAAAGTGAAAACTACAATCAACTCTGTACTCATCACTGAGCAGATTCATAGTCAAACTGGAGATGAATCATGGAGTCTATATACCATGTAATTGTAAAATAGTATTTTTATTCTCTAACACCCAGAAAGTAACAAGAAGATATTTTTAAAAGATCTGAGTCATCAGATAGGAGACTTTAGGGGCAAAGGGCTTTCCTTCCATGGCACACTTTGTTAATAATCCACAGAAAGTCATGAGATTATGCTGTCAGATGTGACCTGTAGAATACCTGCAGCATCTACACTGGTGAGATAGAGGTCATTTTATAAATTAATATTTAATATCTAATTTCCATTCAGATGCCCAGCTTTGCCCAGTCCTGTTTTTCTTTTACCCTTTGTATTCATAGATGTAATGCTGTTATATACTATTATATGTTATATCATATAATTATAGATAATTTTACTTTGTTTTCTTAGACTTTCCCATGTTGTATAGTTTGGGCTAGAGCTGGGGGCTCACTCTACCTTATTCTGTCAAGTCTTGATATTGTTTGAGGTTGACTGGTTGCATTTTTTTACCCCCTTTTTTTTCATTCTACCTTTTACTAGGATTGCTTTATCTACCCTTTTTGTCTTTATTGCTTTCTCCTTTTATTTCTTTTTCACTTTTCTGTTTTTCCTTTGTCTCTAATAGTAATTTCTTATCTTATTATGCTTATCATCTTGGTAACTAAAATTTTATTACATAACACATGAATATTTTCATTCCATGCTACTGAATTACTGAAGATAAAGAGGAAATATTTTTTAAGGAAAAGTTGTTAGAGAGAGCTGTTTTATTTTATTTTTTAACAGACAAAGTATATTTTATATTTTCTAAGGCTAACAGATAGTAGATTGGTTATTCTTTCTTCCCCAATATAAAATTTTTATTATTTGGGAATTTCATTCAGTGTACTCCAATCATACTTGCTTCCCATTCCACCCTTGCCTACCCTCGCACTTTTGCACTCCCCCCCCAAAAAAAAAGAAAGAAAAGAAACACTAAGTGCCATTTGTGTTGCCATATACTCGTTGGGGCACAGCCATACTCCCAGTGGCCATCAAAGTGGAGATTTTTAAAATTGATTATCCTTATATCTTCATATTGAGTCTGTGCATCATTTAAACTTACTTTTATCATCAGTATTCACCTCTTGGACTTAAATGGCGATTACAACTGAGTATCTGAACAAGTGAACTGAGAATTTAGCTATTGATTGACACTTCCAATATAGCAGGAAGAAATGACACTTCAATTTGATTACAATCAGATCTCATTTGAAGTATTATTTGAGTTAAATACTTTAAATGAAGGAATACAGGAGAACTGCGACATCCAACCAATTACCTGATTCCAGATATGTAAATAATAAAACAACAACAAAAAAAACATGCAAAAATCAAGACACCCTGACTCTTCTGATAATTATCAATCCCCAAATAATAGATTCCTCTGAGAATATATCAGGTAAAATTTTAGACAAATGAATTCAGAAGAATGATTATAAGAAGACTTGTTAAAAACCAAAGAAATGAATAATTTCCTGAGTGAATTCAAAGGGAATAGAAATAATGAACTAAATTAAACAGTAAGCTGGTTAAAAGACATTAAAGAGGAAATTAATAAAAAAGAAATACTGAAAAAATTCAAATACAAAGTTTTGACATTAAAAACTCAGCCAAATCAAAGGTCAATAGAAATCCCCAACAGCAAAATGGATCAAGAGGAAGACAAAAGAAGCAAAAATAAAATATTAAGACAATATAAATAGAACATGCAGTATATATGTGGGACAATATTAAAAGCCCAAATTTAGAGATTATAAACCCCACCTCTTACTGGAGATGTCATAGACATTGAAGAGAACCTACTGCTGCCATTTTTCTAACCATTATTTACAGTCCCACAGATAAGTGTATCTCTCAACCCTCATTAAAGAAGCTTGTTTTTGCAGTAGATGCAAGCTACTACAGAGATCCAGACCTGGTCAAAATGCAGAAAACAACTGATTTGGGGGCATCCATTCCCAACTGACACACTTAAAACACTCATCTAAGGTCCAAGGGCCATTTTTGAAGAAAAGGAAGAAACATTGTAAACATTTGAAACCCAAGGCATCTTTTATGAGATAGTACCTCCTATCTATGACAGGGACCTGATAACTGACAACACTAACTGGCAGAACAATATGGATTAGGGAAATCTCTTAAGATCCCACTGGACGCTGGCATTAGATGAAGAACTACTGGCAGTGAATGACAGCTGAGAGAGTAAGAATCAGTCTTTCCAGAGACAAGTTCACCAATATTTTGTTCAATCCCAAGCAATCAGCTCTAAACTCATGAGCTACACTTAATGAACTTAGCAGGTTGTATTTATAAATTTCTATGTATATATGTATATGTAACAGTAATAAAGAATAAGATGTCATGTATTTAAGAAGGAGTAATGGGGTAGCATGGGAGAAGATGGAGGAATAAAGGGAAGAGAAAAATTATATAAAAATACAGTAGTTATAAGAAATTTTTAAGGGGTAAAATTTAAATGTTAAAAAAGATATCATATATAGCAGCTCACCAAAAACTGCAAAAGGCTTATCTCTATTACATTCATACTGTTTTCTTTAGATAAAACTCTATAAAGTTTTAAAAGTGAAATCAAGATATTTTCATGCACAATTAACTGCAAGTAACAGTTAAGAAAGTATTTTTACTTGAGCATGAAGCATACATATTTGTACATACAAAATACAGTGTTGTATTTGTTTTGCTGTTGATCATAATATTACAGCATCAATTCAATATGTTTTTCATTTAGAATAAAATTTAATTTACTGAGAAAATGTTTATAGACTATTTTCTGTAACTACTAAGTCTACATGTTTTTGTTTGCTTGCTTGTTTTGAGGAGAATTTTATTATTTTTATTCATTAAGCTACTTGAGGCAATCCATTGGTTGCCATGTCTTTCTTTGTGGCCTCATCTTACCATTGTCCACCAGATCTGTCAAGAAAGAAAAAGTTAACAACCAGGTTCAAAGCCAAAATGAGATTAGATTCACATTCAAGGAACAAAACACAAGTTCTAAAACTTGAAAATGAGCCCTCCAAGGGTCATGTAATTACTAGGGTGCTATCAAAAAATTATTACTGCCACACATTCCTCATTTGGAAGGCAGGTGCTGCATTGCCACAGGGAAGTGCGAAGTTATAAATGGTGACATGCAAATGAGTCAGGATAGCACATACATTGGTGTTCTGCTGCCCCATTTGTTAATGGAAAATGCAACACCAGACAGCATGCCTTTCATAGAGAATGACATATTTAGGACATTGGCTGGGATTTATAGTCAACCATCTTTCTGTTGCCTCATTGGCTTTTACAATTCATTTCAATTTCCGCTTATAGAAAAGAAATCATTGTGCATAGATTAGCATATATCCCTGCCATGCTTCTTTTGGCTGCTTCTTTTACGTGTGATTAATTTTTAAAAAAAAATTAGCTAATTTATTTATGTGATGGTTCCCGAGATCATGACTTGCAAACTAATCTTGCCTTCCTCCAAACATCTCCACTACAATACTCTTGTTAGCAATTGATCTGTGCTTTAAATTCTGCCTTGACTTTAACACCCTCTCTCATTTTTTAATTAAAGAGCCCAATTGCAGGCTTTTTTTCATTACCTAGAGGAAGGTTCAAAAAGAATAAATAAAAAATGACATGCTTCAGGGTTAATATCTAAAAGGTCTGAAAATTGAAAATCACTTTAGTGTTTCCTATATTAGAACATTAATTCTTAGGAAAAGGAAATAATTCAGATTTAATCAGCGATGTCATCTGAATCTTTTGAGTGTTACAGCCTTTATTCTGACCCAGTTTTCAAATTTCTTCTATGCTAATTAACTATTACTTTTTGCCTGTAAATAGAAAATCAAAACCACTTTGGATAGGCTATTTGTTAGTATTATTAGCCTAGTAGATTCAAGCATTTTATTTTACTTTTACCAGTAGTAATAATGGTGTCACAAATTAGATGCCCTGAATCCTAATAATTAAAATATGAAGATAAATTTTATTTACTGGGGTTGGCTTTTCTCAAGGCACTAAGACAATGCACAATGTGAATATAAATTAAACTTGAGTTTTTAATTGTTAGATTTCTGAACATGGTATCACAGTAAACATTTAATAATTACTTTGCATAAAATACAAGGCCAAATTCCATTAATCATTAAACAGCACCAAAACAAGTAATTGGAAGCCCTTTTGCCCACTCCTGAAAGAGTAACATTTTGGGAAAGAGTGGTTAGGAAGGAATCAGGTTGACTCAAGAGCAGTTAATAATGAGAAGATAGAGGATCTGTCATGTAAAATCTCTATTCAGGAACTTGCTGATGGTCAGAAAAGGCTTTTATGGGAAAGAAAAGAAGGTACAGCAAGACAATAGACACAGGGCTCCATGCTGAGCAAGCTGTTTCTCATCTAGGAGTTAGTCTCCTTTTCTCCAGTGCACAGTGCACAAGGAGCCTTGACCTCCTGTGGCTAATTTCTTTTCTTTCAGACATATACATTACTTTTCTGCAAGTTCATCCATGTGTTAGTCATTGCTTGAAACTGAAGATAACAAAGGGCTACAACAAAGATCATTAGATGTTTTGGTTCTCTAGATCATTTAGTTCTAGGTAGGGTCTCTAGAATTTAGAATTCCAAAGAAAAAATAGGGAAACATAAAAGGGTTAGAGAACACAGGCAGGTAGAGTTTTGCCCAAGATAACTTTAAAAAGAAAGCTACCCTGTACAAACCACAGACAAAGTAAATTTGCTATTAAATATCTAGTTTCAATAAATATAGTACTAATATACTGCCTAGTTTTACTCTCAGAAGCATTTTATTATTTTCACTTTTTAAAACCTATAAATAATTATATCTATCACTTTCTCAAAATTCTACAAAATCTTGTATTGTAGTAATCAAATATTTCTTCTAGGACCTAACATAAAACAGAAGAACATTTGTCTATGCCAGAGATGAGAGGTGTTTGAGTTGCTATATTTTATCACTCAATACAAGAATCCATCTGTTCTCATTGCCAGATAGTGTTAGGTTTTTAAACCAAAACAGCATGTTCTTTTAAAGGAGAGAATTTGTTCAAGCACAGTGTTGTCCTCCCTGCTAAACAGTTTGAATCAGAAAGTCTGGCTGGCGTCCTAAGAATTTGCATCAGTAACAAGTTATTGTTGGTACTGTTGCTGGACCACATGTTTTGAAATTGATACATTGACAAAAATAAAATGATAAGAGACTAAAATAACATAATAAAGGTATGGATTTTTAAAGATGAATTTTGAATTTTATTTTTATTTATTTGTATGTATGTGTGTGTATGTATATATACAATGTGTGTGTTGGGGGGGTGTTCACAGAAACCTCAAGAGTGTATCAGATACCCTGCAGCTACAGTTATGAGTCATTGTAAGTCACCCAAAGTGAGTGATGCAAACCACACTTGGGTTCTCTGAAAGAGCAGCAATTGTTCTTAACTACTGAACAATCTCTCCAGCTTCAAGGAATAAATTTTTAATCAATAGTGAAAATAGATTTTAAAAAGTTTTAGAGAGATTTTCACTATCTTGATATTTCTAACTTAAGCAAAATTTTATATGAGACAGTATGCTGATTGTATCCCTATTAAAGATGAGGAAATAATGAAATGGAAACCTAGAAATACAATCTGTCTCTCTCTGTATTCCTTCACTCATCTGACAGCAACAACCGGATATCTCTTGTCACAAAATGAAGTCTCCAATTTTGGGAGTGGGTTACATCCAATTGAGTTATTGACCAAAGGTGTGCCATGGGGGGTGGACCAAAAAACTGAGACTGTTGTCAAGACTATAATAGATTACTCTCCTCAAATTGAAGGCCAGATAATATTGCTGAAAACAACACCTACACAATCATTTAACATGAAAAGGTTGAGCTGGTTCCTAAACAGAGCTTTCACTCCTATGTTCTAGCATCTTTGTACAGGAAGGTACTCTGCACACTACCAAAATAGAAACAGAAACACCAATACAGACATAAGCACTTTGATCTACAATAGTTTCTTGCCTGCAATATATGTTAGTATAATAGTGGCACAAAGTTTGTTGAAGTAACCAATCAATATCTGATTTAACTTAAGGCCCACTCCATAAGATAGACCCCATACCTGACACTGCTTGACTGACCAAGAACCTGAGACTAGATAGCTCAGGAACCTAAGAGAAAACCAAATAATATTTATTTACTGAAAGAATGTGGCAATAAAATGACCCCAGTGACAATTTGCTATACTTATAGATCAGTGCCTCGCTCAGACATCATTGGAGAAGCTTCCTCCTGAAGCAGATAGGAACCCACACAAAGACACACAGCCAGACATTATGCAGCCCTGTATGGGATATCTCCATCAAATTCCTTCCCTCAGGTCTCAGAGAACTCTGGGCAACAAGAGGTGGATAGTGTGAAAGACCCAGAGGGGATGGAGGACACAAATAAATCCCGGTGCTCTAAATCAACATAACCAATGCACATATGAACTCACAGAGACTGTGGCAAAATGCAGAGGGCCAGCATGGGTATGCACCAGGTGGTATAAAAGAGCGGAAAGAGCAGACACATGCACACATCCTTAAACTGGAAGCTATCTCCGATTGATAAGCACTTGTGAATGAAAATTTAGTTTTCTCCATGCAGCCTCACTAGGAAAACAAATCATTTTCAGAAGGTAGGCTGCTGGTGAAGTGGTAGATGACCAACAGAAAATGAACTTAGTGGCAACTTTGGAGGTTCTTTTTCTCATAATGCCATATCAGGGCTTTTTAAAAACTAAACCTTATCTTATTCATTTTATTTTTATAAATAATATGATAGTATATATATTTTTTATATATTTATATATTTATAAATATTTATATATTTATTTTATAAATAATATGATAGTATATATATATATATATATATACTATCATTTCTTGTTACCCTACAGGTCCTTTTAAGACTTGCAGTTTAGTGTTTTTCAGGGATCCTGAGCATGTGAATGAGTGAATCTCTGTGTCTATATCTGTTTCTTGTGCCTTTTCTTGAGCTCTTTTCCTTCTGTTTTTTTTTTAACTATTTGATGTGTTTGTTTTTATTTTATCTTATGTTTTTATTATTATCTCTTAGAAGCCTGTTTGTCTTCTAATTAGTGAAAAAAGGGGTGGATCTGGATAGAGGGATAGGTGAAGAGGAAATGAGAGGGGTAGAGTGAGGAAAAACCATATCAGGACATAATATGTGAGTAAATAACACTTTCAATAATAGGGATAAAAACGAAAGCAGGCAAAAACAAACAAATATAGGAAACTAAGCTATTCGGAAATATTATTTCTGTATTAGTCAGGGTTCTCAAGTGTAACAGAACTTATAGAATGAATCTCTCTAGATATATAAAGGGGATTTATTAGAATGATTTGAAGGTTATGGTCCAGCCAATCGAACAATGGCTGATATAAATAGAAAGTCCAATTAATTCAGTAGTTGCTCATTGCACAAGACTGGATTCACAGCTAGTCTTCAGTAGACTCTATACTCCCAAAGAAGTAGGCTCTAATTCCAGTGAAGTAGTGGACTTAATAACAAGGCAAGAGCAAACAGGCAAAGAGAGAGAGCTTCCTACTTCCATGTCCTTATAGACTTCAAGCAGAAGGTGTGACTCAGATTAGAGGTAGGTTTTCACAGCTCAAATGATCTGGATTAAAGTCATGTGTCTTCCCTCCTCAAGACTCAGATTAGAAGTAGACATTCTTCATATTTCAAATTAAGCAAAAGTCTCTCACAGACATGCTCTCTATTTTGGGGTTTAGCTAATTCCAGATGCAGTCAAGTTGATAACTAAGAAAAGCCATCAGAATTTCCAAGAACAAACCCTAAAGTAACCATCCTGGTTTCAATGTTATGTAAATTCAATCAGCTAGAATTTTTTTTTTCATTTTATCTTATTGTTTTTCTCTCAAACACCAATAAAGTTGTCTCAGTCTTCTTTCTGGGTGTATTTCTACATTATTTTATCAACATGTCTGATAACCCCAAAGAGAGAATTATACTTTCCTCAGGTGTTAAGGAATTTTTCCAGGAAGAACACGGATCATTGTCCAGTTTAACCTTAAATATATCCTGACCTTATCCTTCACCTGGTGAGATTTTTGTTTTGTGGTTTCCGAAAAAAATACAGGGGGCAAGCATATTTCATACAATTCTGAGAAAGGAGAGAAACAAATTATGTTCAAGTGGTTTCATGGATTAAGAGCAAGAAAAGATGTCATCTCTCATTCCCATGAGAGTCCCTATTGCTATTCCATCTTCATTTTGTATCAGATTCTTGCTCCATTAAATTTTGGGTCAAATCCTTGTTTAACTTTATATTCAAAGATGTTAACTATGTAAGGTATGTTCATCTAAAGCTGGTGATTCTCCACTTTCAAGACAGAATCCTTTAAGTTAAAAATCAATACTATATGTTCAATATTTGCAATTGCAGGATCTATCAACAGATTATGGGCCGGCTTTTGCAGTGTCATTTACCAGTGAAAGCTGTAAGTTTTCAGATTCTGGATGAAACTGGCCCATCTTGCCTATCCATCTTATCTTTTTGATGATAACTGGAGATTAAAAAATTGTCAGACAGTATGAGGACAGGAATGCTAAAAGTGGACACTCTTAATTCTTGTCCTTGACCAGAAGCTGTAAATACCCTTGGTTCTGTCTTGGCCAGAAGAGAGCTCTTGTTCCTGATCTGGTTTTTTGATACCTTTTGTTTCCTTCTATATAACTTATATCGGTACCTCTGTATCTGTGGCTCTTAAAAACCTCACTTTTTCTGTTTCATTCTTCTTTGAATCTTT